>VMDR010000560.1:0-209117 GCA_007922815.1 Macrotus californicus
TTTTCCCATGCCTCTGTTACCCTGCTATATCAGCAAGAGTAAATAAACATAGTACTGTGATGATAGACGCATATCTCTGTAACCATACGTGCAGCCTACTCACATACATGCATGCATTTACCATGTTTTTTCTGAATAGAAATGAAAACATCTATTCAGACAAACAAAAACATCCATGTGGGGAATAATAAACTTATCTGAAACGGAGTATGAGGAAATCTGAGGAATATGTAGGGCAGGGAGTAAGACTGGGGTGGGAGGGGAGACAGAGAGAGAGAGAGAGAGGAGGGGAAGGGGGGAGAGGAGGAAGGAGAAGGAGGGGGAAGAAGACAGAGTTACAAGTGAAAAGACAGTTTTTACTTTAAGTGAATAGGGGTGTTTCTCGTCCCAAACTTATATTTAAAAACAAATATATATTTTGACTTCAACTCAAGTGTCTCATGAGAACATCTGAATATAGGTGTGTCTGATTTTGAATGTCGTCTTTGAACACAATAATAAAGTATTTTCTCAATTGCCAGCTTCTCTTTCCAGCTCCTGCTTGCTCTCTCAGGATTATAGACTCCCTGAGGTTTCCTGAAAGAGGGTGTTAGCTCCAGTATGCGGTTTGCAAGAGTTTCTCTGAAGCAAACTCTGTTGCAAGACCAGCAGCCTAGTTGCTAAATTAGCAGTCTTATTGTGAAGACCCTCAACCAAACTAGAACTTAAATTAGGCATTTATTAATCAGTCAGTTAATGAAATCAGGCTTTGCTCATTCAACACATTTGCTTGCTGCTTCCTCCAGTCAGGTTTAGGTTGGTGCTGGGCAGTGGGGTTACTGATAGAGCTCACGATAAAATAGCTTTTAACTTCAGAGAACTCACAGTCCCTTGCAGAGAGAGACAAAGTAGGAAACAAAAATTAGATACAAATGGTGTCAAGGTCTGGATAGGGAACAAATAGGGTGCTATTGTCCATAAACTTGAAGGAAACAATTTTGCAAACTCATCAGGTAAAGAGAAAATTTGATAACCAACAATTGACAGTTGATACTGTGTGTGTGTACATATATGTATATGTGTGTGTATGTATGTATCTATATATTTATATATAGATACATACAGTCTCTCCAGGAGGTATCCAGCCATGTTATATGAAAAATAGAGACATTTACTGATGAAGATACAAGAAACACAGGACAATGGTGCCTAAGTCCCCATTAAAGTAGGCACCTTGGGACCTCGCACAGTTCTCCCAATTGCCATCACCTGCCCTGTCATATTCTCCTGAATCTTGTCAATGGTCTGAAATCTCTTCCCTTTTTCTGAAAAGCCAGAACTCGCAGGGTGCCAAATCTGGGCTGTAGGAGGGCTGAGTCACCTGGGTGATTTGATGTTTCACCAAAACACTCTGCATGAGACGTGATATATGAGTGGGCGCGTTGTTGTGAGGAAGCTGCCAATCACCAGTTGCCCATAGCTGCAGCTTTCTGAATCATCCAAATAGTTCCCCTGGAGGAATGTTCAAGCTTAACCCAAAATCTGGTGCAGGTTCATTGCTCTACTTGCTCATTTTGAGCACAACAGCCACACAGTACACATGCTCACTCAGTGGCATCTGCTGTTCCCACTGACTAGTACAGTGAGGTCATCATTGTTCACGCATGTGCATTCCAGTCCATTCTGCTTGGCTGCCAGGTTACATCAAGGTCACACAGACTGTTCTCATCATGTTAACAATGGCTGCACTTCTTCCGGACAGACCTGCACACACACACACACGAAAAAAAGACAGAAGTTATATAACACATTTGTATTGCTTTTGTAACATAAACATTTTAAGGAAGAAAACCACTAGGAAAAAATGAAGAACTCCTAGCGTTCTTGGCCTTTATTTACTGAATGATTGTTCTGTAAAGCCACTCTTTCCTGGACCACTTACTGGGACCGAAGGGCACTCCAGAAGGAAGGAAGAGTCAGTCACCGAATTGATACCCATAGCACAGACTCCTCTTTTCCTAACAGAGCGCTGATGGTTTGACCAGATATCCCAGCTTACCCATAAACTAAAAAATGTAATTTTTCATGTTCAGGGTTATACATACATGCCAGTTTGTTTTCTTCCAATACAAATGGAAATCATCTCACATCCACTGAACACCTCCCCTGTATAAGGCCCTGAGCTTGCACTTGGGGAACACACACTGAGTAGGAGACAGGAGAGTTACGTGCAGAGGATGAACATAACATAGAAAAGGCTCGGTGTAGGGGCAGAGCTGCAGGTAACAGGGAGAGATTGGTTGGGGGAGGAGGACTCAGCAGATATTTCTGGGGTGGCATTGGGACTAGACCTTAAAGAGTGGGCAAGTGGGCCACACACCTGCTCAGCCACCTCTGCAAGCTCACGGGTTTACCCACTAAGTCTCTTTTTTCATATTAAAACTAGCAACTCTTTGTTTCCTGAGGGCATATGTCTTGTTAGGGAGCAATAATAATATACCAATTTCCATCAAGTTGCATTTTATCATCATAATGGTTACAGAGGAGGCTGCTTTTAGCTCCTGCAGTGCATTTTAATGTGTTGCAAGAAACATGGAAACTGACTAAAGGCATAATGGATCCATAATGGACGAGGAGCTGGCGAGGCCACAAAAGGGACGTGCCGGGGCTGCAGCGTGAAAGCGCTTTGCTTGAAGTCATACGCGTTCTCCACATCAGAAGGAGCTGACGGGCACAATTTGATTCACCCGACGCTCTTGGGAGACGGTGTGGGCCAAGTCGCTGGTCTGCTTGGTCTGGGTGCCTCTATCTGCCTTCTGTGTGTCCTGTGGTGGCGCTGTGCCCACGAAGGACCACAGGTTCGCGTTTGCGTGCGAAGGGGAAGCACTCTGTCAGTGCTAGTGTGTGCAGCCTGCTGAAGAGCCTGTTATGGAAGGAGCTGATACATTATGAATGCTGTGCAGCATGTTTTCCTAAAGGAAAAGTTTGGGATCAAGTGTGAGTGTAACGTATGGCATTCGGAGCCCTCACTGGTCGGCCTGCTTCACATCTGAACCCTGCAAACACACGGGCGTGGCCTTGGAGCTGTCATCCCTGACCGTGTGGGGAGTCTGGTCACCTCGGCCAGCATTTCTTAGAGGTGGTTTCATAAATGAACACAATAAATGCTAAACTAGCCTTTTGCAGAACGTAGTGAGTGAGAAGAAACCATTTTACCTTATGCCCTAAGAGTAAATGTGTTCTAAATAAGGACTTGCCAAAAAGCTTAGTTGTTTTTTTTTTTGTTTTTTTTTTACCTCTCCTGCAGCACAGGGGCGGGACCTCGGAGCCCCTAGTGAGCCCTTGCTGATTGTTGACTGAAGTGCTTAGGTGTTCACAAAGCTGCAGGCGCCTTCACCAAAAACCAGACACAAAAATGGATGTGAATCTAGAACTCATTATCTTGAGGCTCCACTAATATCTTCCCAAATATTTCTGGATGCTATTTTTTTCTCATTGCATTGGGATATTCTTTTTTTTTTTTTTTACTTATTTATTTTTAGAGAGAGGGGAAGGGAAGGAGAAAGAGGGAGAGAAACATCAATGTGTGGTTGCCTCTCGCACACCCCCTACTGGGGACCTGGCCTGCAACCCAGGCATGTGCCCTGACTGTGAATCAAACCAGCGACCCTTTGGTTCACAGGCCAGCACTCAATCCACTGAGCCACACCAGCCAGGGCAAGGGATGTTCTTAAATCATGTGGATACTAGAAGGTGCAAGAGATTAGTCACCCAGTAGAATAAATTTTGGCAAATTCCACTTTTCCTGGTAAGTTAGTGTTCTGTTGGGTATTGGGATATTTTCTGTCTCTCCCTGATTCCTGCATTTAGAAGTGAGTAAGTTACAGTACATTTTGATTCGAGTTTAATCCATCAAAATCAAGTTAGTTATAAGTGATGGAAGAGCTTACTTTGTATAGTACGGGCTGCCTGGAGACGTCAGCCACATGCCAAAAGCTTGCTCGTTGCCTGGCAACCTGGCTGGAGGCATCGCTGTTCTGCCACTGGCTCCCTTTTTAGTTGAGGTGGCATCTATTACCACTACCATTCTAGCAGAGGCAGCTGGAGCTGGAGTTGAGTTGAAAAGAATGGCCAGAGTTTTGTTTTTGTTTTCCCTTTTTTTGTTTTTTAACAACCCAGCACCATGTTTCTGGCTTCTGAACACTATTGCTCATTTTATTGTCTTCATCGTAAAGACTTAGAGCTTATTAATATGACGACATTGCTGAAGCTAAGGAGGTCAGTCTCGTACCTGCTTGGCTCCTAAGGAAGCTCATTGTTTGATTTCTGTAGAAACTACCATGCAGGAAATGGATGGGCACCATGAGCATCCATGTTGAATGTGGAACAGATAAGAAAGACTTCATTTGCCCCTAAACTTTTCTAAGTCCTCACCGGGTATACTTGTAGGCTTGTACTTTCTGGAGGCAAATTTATCATCTGGCTGTCAAAGCTGTTATTTCTTCAAGTGAGTCCGATCTAGCTCTGATTGAAAAGTGGCTGTGCATTCCTTCCTCATATCCTTCAATCAAAGGATGTCTTTTCTCCTTTTGTAGCGAAATACTTCACCAACAGGATTGATGGTTTCCATCCACCAGGGGGTTTGCGTTACTGTCAGCTCGATTGTTTTGCTTGTGCTCTTAATGTAATGGCTTTGGGTTGTTGCAAGGGAAGATGATGGCTTAGCCCAGGTCAGGTGGCTAGTGATTTGCCTCTGCTGAAATGCAATTTTAATAATGGACTGTATCAGCTCGATGTGTTTTCTTGCCCCTTCGTAAAACAAAGGAGAATCTCCGTGCACTAACCCGCTGGTGGCAGGAAACATCAAAATTGCCAAGAACCTCTTAATTAAATGACACTTGCATCTCAAATTAGAAATCTTGCAGGCAGGCTGCAGGAATTCTTTGGACAGGAGAGGAAGGGGTGGCACCTTTTTCAGTGAGTGGACAGGAGCCACCTCGTCATCTCCATTCTTTCTGAGGGCCGGATGCAGAAATGTACAGTTTGTGACTTGGCAGTGAAATGAAGCATCTCGAAGAAACCATGACTGACTCAATAACACAATCCCGGAATGCGTTTATTTGTTCCTCTTATTCTAAACTTTATTAATTATGATGACTCCATTGTTTGGGTTTATATTTTCCTGACTAATCTTAGAATATCACTGACACGGGGTGGGGACCTTCGAGAGCACGGTTCAAACACCCAATTCTACAAAAAGAAGCAACCCAGAGAGATGTAAAAGCTGATTCAGGGATGCACAGCTGTGCCGAGAGTGACAAAGCAAGGACCGTAATCCTGGCCAGTTGACTCAGTGACAGCACCACCCAAATGATGTGTTTGAAATGCAGTGAAGCAGGGGAAACACTACCTCCATCATGCTGATTCCAAGCAGATACCCAACAAATATGCAGTGCCCGCCCACCAGGGGTGTGCAGGCACTGGTGAGCTGCTGGGGAGAGGCAAGACCTTTACTTTCCAGAAGTTACCTTTAAAGGTGGGAGAACCTCACAGTCAACAATTAAAAAATGTAAGAAAAGTGTTGGTTGTGATAAATACTTAGCGAAGATACAAGGTGAGCACAGGACCGCTGGTAACGATGAGATGACAGAGCGTTGTCTACTGAAGTGCTCAGCTCTTTGGGAACACCAGCTAACAGAAAGTACATTGGATACATTGAAGCCTCCAGAAGTGATCCACTGTCACACATCATGAGGTGTTGCGGTGGAGAGATCTGCCTGGTGCGGTAGTGGGCTGCCCAGGACACGGCACACAAACCAAACTCTAAATTGGTCGGGATCTGAGAACTTCTCCACCTCACAGACCCTGTGGCTCAGCTGCTTTGTTCATTCATTTGCTCACCCATTCATTCAACTCCTTCACGTGGCAAATAATTCTCAAACATTTCCAACTCACTATTGAAGGTCTCTGCTCAACGGAAATGTTTCCAAGGCTGCATGTGACACACATAGACCGAGGAATACTCTGTACACACTTCTGGTAGCAGCGGTCCATGCACATTTTATCATGATGAAAGTTGAATTTTGAAGTCCTCCAGCTAACTGGTTGCTGTAGTGCCCTGGGCAACTTTATATGCAAGATTCTTTTTTTTTTTTAAATGTGCGCTACGACATTCTCGTGTGAGGATTGCTTTAGTTTTAGGTCTGTGTGAAGCAGGCCCTTTCGAGGGCAGCGGTGAAGATTAATTGACTTGGCCAAGTCAAGCATATGTTTTCAAGGCCTTGATCTTATCACGTACCACTTGGTGGCTTGTTGCTGGCTTTTCCACTACTCTACGTAGTTCCTCAGAAATACCCTGGGTCCCGAAATCTGCTGCACATTTACCGTGGACGATTATGGCATTTCCTTTCGCCACCGTGCTGCAAGCGCCGGTTGGGAGGAATGGAGTGAGAAAACAAGGAAAAGCGTTTATCCTGCTGATTTCTGCATTTTCTTTGTTCTCCTGAAACAGTGTGCTATCTGGACATCAGATTTTGTAGAAAAGTAGACAGAGCTGAGGGTGCTGTTTTTGTAATTTCATATTACACTCATTTCCTTGAAAAGTTGGCTTCAGAGGAGCTTTCTTCAGACTGTTCTTCCATTTTGGTGTGTTTCGTTTTCTTTTTCTTTTCCCCCATGGCCTGCCGAGCCTTTCAACGGATTTTCATTTTAGCATAAGAAGACACAGCCCTGTGGACTAACCCCACTCTCTGGAGCCTCGCAGGTCACCCCTGGGTGTCACATGGGATGGTTTTTGCCCACTGAAGTTTTTCTCTGCTCTAGACACTCTGCTGGAGGATTGGACTCAGCCTCAGGGGCAGATAATGTCATAATTCCCATTTGACTCGTGTGGAACCTGAGGCTGTGAAAATTTAGGCCGAGGTCACACAGTGTAAGTGGTGAGCAGGACCCAAAGCTGTAGTTACGTAATTTCAAAGCCCCTTGGACTACAGGCACTTGCTATAATGCCTGCTTTATTTTTCCGTGATAGGCACCCTGTTTTTTTTTTAAACTGTGACAAAGTCCTTATACTAAGAAGAGGAGGTGATTTAGATATTGTTTTCACTAAACCAGTATTTTCTATGTGTTTTTGACAATATTAGCAAGATGCTTCTAAAAACAAACAAACAAAAAAATGGTCTTGCATTAAATTAATGTGGTCAGCACTGCACACTCTACCCTCTTCTAGGCGATTCTGAATTCACCTCTGCATATGAAAGGTCTGAGATATCCTTCAGCCAAAAAACTATTTTTATTTTAAAATTTAAAACTTGTATTTTATTAATTTACCCCAATTTCCATTAAAAAAATGTAGTCATTACTTTTAGAGAGGGGGAAGGGAGAGAGAGAAAGAAACATCAATTTTTATTGTCCCACTTCTTTATACCTTCAGTGGCTGATTCTTGTGTGTGACCTGCCTGGGGACTGAACCCACAACCTGGCATATTGGGTTGACACTCTACCCAACTCAGCCACCGAGCCAGGGCTCCCAAATTGCCATTTGATCACAGATCCTTCCCCCACCCCTGACCCCCCGGTGCCTTTTAGAGCATAGTTCGGGGAAAGTCTTCAGCAGGAAGACAAGCCTGGAGTTCGGCACATTCCACTATGCAATGCATTTAAGAGAAGAAAAAACAGTGTCCCGAGGTCCCCGAAGGTCACAGCTTCCTGCCTGGCCCTGTTCTACTTTCAAAGTGAGCTTTTATTTTTTACCAAGATTCCTGCAAGACAAGAAATGTGAGCCCCCTCTTCTTTATCTCCTGCCTGCAGACTTCATTTCTTTATTTATTTACATATTTATTTCTTTACTTGCCGGAGTCAGGACTAGGGCCCTCGCCCTCCTAGCACCTCTCACCTACCAGTGTGCGTTAAGCTCCTTGCGGGGAGGAACCGAGCTGTGCCATCTTGGGGGTCTCCTAGTGGCTCAGTGACCACTTAGAAAGTATGTAGATGGACTGCATTTTGAATGAGAGAACAAATGCAGGATGCGGACCAGTTTTTGTGAGTTGACTCTGGCCAAGTGAATAACCCTTCTTCTTTGGGTGACAGTGAGAAATTTGAGAAGCTGCAGTAATTCATTTATATCACTAGGGTTCCGTTTGGTAAATGATACCTCCTGTTGTCTAATTTAATTAGTAATTGTGTTTTCAGTTCCAATTGAAAGCCTCAGAAGAAAGGACTGCAGTAAACGGCGGTATTTAGTATTATTATTGTTACCTAATTATGTTTACTGTTGTGTCAGTTTTAGGTGAAGGCACTTTTCGAGAAAGAACTTGTCAGTGTTGGTTTTTCTCTGTACCTCTCCTCCGCCCATGCACTCCGAAATCCAGTATTCAGCCCGAACCCTCTTTGGCAGATATGTAAATTGGTGCACTCAGTTTTGTTGGTTTTTTTCTTAAGCATGGCCTAAAGCAACAGGCAAGTGTGTTCCTCACGCAGAGGTTGAGCCGCGAGTCTTCTCTGAGATGTCACCATGCATTGGCAAAGGCAGTGTGGTGCCAGGGAAGTTGGGAGATGTGGTGCCTGCTTTGGCTCTGCCGCTTACCTGTTAGATGGCTGTGGACAGTTCGTTCATTCATTCATTCATTTATTCATCGAACACTTTATGGACTATCTGCTGTACTAGGTGTCTGGTGCTGGGCAAGATGCTAGGATTGCAAAGATGAATGGGGCATCGTCCTTGTTCTTCAGGAGCTTCCTGTTTAGAGTATAAATTCAGACACGTAACCCAGTGTGTTCAGAGAAGTGCCGTGGGTGCTTTATTAGAAATGTGTCCAGGTGGAGTGGGAGCCCAGGGGAGGGGGAAGGGGCGGGGCAATGATACCTGTGGCACCACAGAAAGGCTTAGTGGCAGACATTATTTTGGGGAAATATACATATATTTTTTTTGGAGGAAATATGCATATATCATATATACCATATATCATACCTGAAGGGGTTATGCCATGATAAGGAGCTTGGACTTTATGCCTCTGTCATTTCCTGATGATGGGAGCCACTGAAGAGCTTTGAACAGGAAACAGCACCGTTATTTTTGTGTTGTAGAAAGACCCATGTGGAGGATGAATTTACTTAACCTCTGCGCGTCTCACTTTCCTGCTCTGTAAGGTGGACACGAGTGACACCCACTCTTCTTCCTCACTAGTTGGTCTGGGTTGCATTTTTCTCTTTAAGATGCAGTAAGAATAGCTAACGTGCACTCACTACTTTCTAAGATGCTAATTCTCACAACAAGCCTCTGAAGGTTATTTTTGCTATTATTTGCATCTTAGAGATGGGGATGATCACAGAGGCTGGGTAAGATCTGACCCAGGAACACACAGCTAGTACAAGGCACAGCCAAGATTTGAACCTGGGTCTTCCAGATTCTGGAGCCCCATGTCCTTCGTCACCATGCAATGCTGTTAAGCTGTTGGCAAGTCTTTCGTCTGCCCATCATTTCTCACCTGAAACATCGTGGCTGGTGGCTGTATTTACCTCCATTGACCTTAGCAAAGAGTATTGATGTATTGGAAAGACTCAAGATCGGCACCAAACAAATGCGCCTTTATTTACAACTATTTAATCTTTGTCTTTAATAATGTGGTCTTTTATTAAAACAGAACCAAATTTATGGCGTAGAATATGTGACTTTAATTCTTTTGTACTAACTGGTATTACAACCAACCTACGTTTCCATGGGCACATACATAAATCTTCCTTCCAATGTTAACAGAAAATCAATCGTGACTCCAATTCCATTCTTTTGAGGAGTTCCTTGGAAGATCCACATTGTGAACAGGTAAAAGCAAAATCGAAGAGGACGGTGACAAGGTGGATTAGAGTAAGGAAAAGACCTTGAATAGGGTAGGCCTGTCAAGAGGAGTCGCCAAAGAACAGACTAGACAAAGGTGTAAGTTTGGGCAACTCGGCAAGCTCTGCTTGTTGAAAAGACGGTCTGGAAAATATTCTAGAGGTTCACACACAGAGTGTTGCAATCCAAGGACAAGTTAACAGCACCTCTTTGGTAAAATGTTTGTTTACTCTATGTTCTCTGTACTAGGTCACTGGAAAGGCTGCATTATCTGCTAGCCATGAATGAGTGCCTTTACGTACTGCTGCTTGAGGATTCAGGAGGTTCACGAAGAATAATTAAAATGCTGCTCCATGTCTTGACCTGTGTTCAGTGTGCCCAAAAATAGCCCTGAAAAATACCAAGGTTACACATTTTGTGGCTTGGGAGGAACATTTTGATCAGCCTTCAGCTGCTCATAAAAAATAAATACTGCTGTGTTCTTATACGGGCTGTTTCTTGAAGATCTTTTAGAGTAGATTTCCAGCTGAAATTTCACCTCAACTAAAAAAAACTTCTGTGCCTCACTTTGCACATTAGGCATGTCATGCCAGAGTGAAATAATGGGGTCATAAAAAGAAAATGCTCTATTGAGATAAAACAGCTGTCCTTTACACTAACTGCTTAAGTATAATTCATCTGCTGTTTGTAGGTTACGCTTTAATGGGAAGGAATATGGAGGGAATGAGAAAGAATCTCTTTATTAAGTGGAAGAGCCTTGCAAATATATATAAAGCCCCACCCACGTGAAGCAGCTATTTGAGAAGAGCAGGTCCTGAAATGTGGGTCCACGTATGTTCCCCAAGACCTTACGACTCTGCTGCCTGGCACGCAGGAAGAATGGAGTAAGCCTAGGGTGTGCGGGGCCGTGGTTGGCATTGACCTCATGGCATCAGTGTGAGGCAGTAGGTGTTACTGCCCAGCTCATGGGTTCTCACACTGGGGAGTGTATTGGAATCTCCTGGAGAGTTCGAACTGTGAGCTTGGGTTGGAAGCCTCCGTGCTAACTCTGGAGCAGAAGTCTTCAAGCCAGACTCACAGAGCCCTGGGTTAAGTCTTTGGTTTGATAGGCTCCTCCTCTCTTTAAGGCTAAAAAAGTGAAATTCTAGCGTTCCTTTCAAAATTAGTTCTGATATTTTTTTCATCACAGGGAAAGCCTAAGTATATTCTCTCTGAACCTCGTAATAGGGAAAAAGGGAAAAGAAAACCACATCCAGATGTAGGCAGAATTCCAAGTAATTGGGGAGATAAGTGGGGTGATGGTGATCCAGGTGACTTGGGGAAGTGAGTCTTGACCCTAATTTGCTGCTGTTAAAGAGAAAGGAAATAGAGCTACGTTCTTGAATGTGGGCCAGATGGTCAGAACCACGGATCCCAACTGAAGTGGAAGCTTTTGTTTTTCCTTTTTGGGATTTCCGGGGAATAGCCGTGTGGTGGAACGTAAGGACACAGGCGCCTTTTCGGGAGTACTTTGCTAATGATAAGCTCTGACCTTCAGTGACTCACAACTTCTGTGAGACTCGTTTTTCTCAATCTGTAAAACAGGAGTAATACTGTCTCTTCTGTCTTCTATTCCCAAATTGGGTTCAGTCTGATAAAAAACAGATAATTCCATACAAGGAACACCCTCCCTAGCCGATTGAAAATGGGTCTGTTCACCTCAACACCAACCAGAACCGGTCAGGAAGTCACAGCAGGTATCCAGGTGGACCAGGAGGCCAAAAGGAGCCTCGAGTAGGGCTTCTCAAACGGAATGTGCCCACAGAGCTCCTTGGAGAGGTTAAAGCACGGACTCCGATGCAACAGCATTTCCAGGTGATGCTGACGACACCGATCCCTGGATCACTCACTGAGAGGCATAGCGGTTCAGAACACCTGCTGGTGTGATTGCTTTTCTTAGGGCAGCTGGAAGGGAAGGAGACATGGCCCTAGACGCTGTGTGTGCAGTCGCCCCCTGTGCATGAGAGGGACAAAACACAAACACAATGGTAATGTTTTAGCTTCGAGTTCACGTGGCCCTCAAGGCCCTTGGTGTGATCAATGCCTATCCATGTTCTTGACTGCTCTTCTTATAAATCCTAATTTGTATATAGTTTCCATTGTCGGTGTGACCTTCAAGGGAGCCTGAGCATACAAATTTAGTTTTTCTTCATTAATATTTTTCCATTTTTATTGAATGCTCACATGTCAGGCTCCTAACTTTTTCTGCCCGTGATTCAGTCTAATATTGAGTTGGCCAAAAAGTCCATATAGTTTTTTCCGTAAAATAAAAGATACATTTTTCATTTTCATCAATAACTTTATTGATTTGGGTATTTTGAGTATGTCGGCTGTCTCCCGTGTGGTATAACATTGATTGTTCTCGATTAATGCCCTGATTTGTTTGCTGTCAACTTCAATGGGTCTACCCAACCATGGAGCCTTGTTCAGTGAGAAGTCTCCAGCACGAAACTTCACAAACCACTTCTGACACATTCAGTCAGTCACAGCAACTTCTCCATACACTGCACATTTTTTTTTTGCATTTCAGTTGCATTTTTACCTGTCTTGAAACAATAAAGCATAGACTCTGAAAATGTTGCGTATTTTCTTCCACCTTCCAATTTAAATGGCTGCACAAAAATTCACCAATTTTGATAAGTTTTTTAAAAAATATATGCTGATATGAGAGCTGTCACAATACAATCTAACAAAATTGTTCTGAATGAAGTTGAAGACAGCTAAGTGCTACTAGAGCCATCTTATGGAAAAAACCCAATGGACTTTTTGGCCGACCCAATGTATCTCTCCAGCCTTTGTTACTTACATGTATAGAAAGACCTCTTTTAGCTGGTGCCCATAGTGGTGATTAAAAAAAATCTCTAGGTAAGTGGCAAAATAAGCATCTGGTTGGCCTCTCCCTCATTGGATTATCAGTAGAAATACTGGGGTAAAATCAACCTGCCAACATCATTATAAATAAAATCTTCTAATTGTATTGTTTGCCCAACTGATAGATTTTTGTTTTGCCACCATAAATCAGGAGCTGTGTTGTGTTTTCCTGGTCGTTTTGTAATGTTCTCACACATTATTTAAGGTTTGTGAAGTTTAAGAATAGATGTAGCTGTATGCGTTCTAATTTAAACAGAGTTTGGAAAGGGAAGAGGGTTTTTAAAGATACGGCTGTGACATGTTTATTACAAACACGTGAAAATGGAGCCTGTGATTATGCTGGTAGGCTATATATTGTACCTTGTCAACAAGAAAGCTTTTATGTTTTTAAAGAAATTTTCTTACTTATTGGTTTTAGAGAGGGAGAGGAAGGGAGAAGGAGAGGGAAACATTGATTTGCTGCTCTACTTATTGATGCATTCATTGGTTGATTCTTGTATGTGCCCTGACCCTGGGGATTGAATCCGCAGCCCTGGTGTATCGAAATGATGCTCTAACCAACTGAGCTAACTGGCCGGGGCAAAAGCTTTTATGTGTGTGTATTTAACATGGTATTTTCTTCTTTAAAAACATTAGAAGTGATGGTGTCTCTGGGAAGACTTAAACATACTGTCGTCCTTTATAACCAGGCTTCTTTTTCTTGAAGTTTCTGTAGCACTGCACACCTTTTAAAATCGAGCTGTTTTTCACTAGCTCCAGTCAGTTATTCCTCGTTCTCTAAGTCAGGGTTTCTCGGATATCAGCATGCCACAGAATCACCTGGAAGGCTTATTAACACACAGCCTACTGGACTCTACTACCAGGGTGTCTGACTTAGGAGGTTTGGGGTGGGGCCTGAGAATTTGCATTTCTCCCATATCACCAGGTGATGCTGACGCTGCTGGTTCAGGTACCACTGCATTTTAAGCCCTTGCTATGTAGTATATCCAGAGCCAACAGTATACACAGGGCAGGGCAAAAGGAGGTTTACTGCTGTGAGTACATGAAACACAGTTTACTCTGGTGTTACTATTTAGTAATTATTGTGTTATTTTCCATGTGAACAACTGTAAACCTACTCTTGCCCTGCCCTGTATTGTACCTTGCTGATGCATCACCTAGGAACTTGTCAGAAGTGCAGAATCTTAGGGTCCAGTCCAGGTCTCCAGAATCAGAATCTGCATTTTAACAAGAGCCCCCTTTTGGAAGGAGCATTCTTTTTTATTCTTTTTTTATCTCCTTTGTCTACTTAATAACTATATTTCTTTATTATTTTAGTCATTGCTTTAGTATTTGTAGCATACATCTTTAACTTATCAGGTCTACCTCCAAGCGATATGCCGATTAACATATGGTATGAGAGTCCTAAAAGATGCATTGCTATTTCTTTTCTCCTGGCCTTTGTGCTATTGCTGCGTGTTTTACTTCTGTTTGTTATAAACCTCACCATTTATTGATATTGTTTTTGCTTCAAACAGTCCCTTGTCTATTAAAGAGATTGAAATAATAAGAAAAATGTATTTTATATTAGCCTACATCGTTATCATTTGTGGCGCTTTCCAGTCTCTTGTTTATGTCCAGATTTATGTCTGCAGTCACTTTTCCTCTACCTCAATGACTTCCTTCAACATTTCTTATATAAGGTGCAGCTCTACTTGTGATAAATTCTTTTAGCTTTTGTATGTTTGAAGAAGTATTTCACTTTGTTTTTAAAAGTTATTTTCGCTGGGTATAAAATTCTAATTTGACAGGTTTTTTTCCTTTCATCGTTTTAAACATGAGGCTCCACTGTCTTCTGACTTGCATTGTTTCTGGTGAGAAATCTACCGTTATCTTTACCTTTGGTCTTCTGTGTGCTTTCCACCCATTCTGGGTGCATTCGTCATGTCTTCTGTGTTTGGTTTTTAAGTCATCATTTCCTCTGAAAGTTTTGACTCTAGTATGCTCGGATGTGGTTTTCTTTGTATGTATCTTGCTTGTTGTTTACTGATCTTATACATGAAAATTTATGCCTTTAATCAAATTTGGAGCATTATATCTTCAAATAATCTTTATGTTTCATTATTTCTCTCCTGTCCTTCTCAGACTTCAGTTGTGATAGATAGATAGATAGATAGATAGATAGATAGAGGCATAGATAGACAGGTAGACAATTAGTTTCACAGGCCCCCACAGTTCTAATTTTTAAGTCTTTATTTTTCTCTGTTTTATAGACTGAATAAGTCTGTTTTGTCTTTAAGTTCATAGATTCTCTTCTACATGTTCTGCTCTTAAGCCTATTTAGGAGATTTTTTTTTAGATTTTAGATTTTTATTCTTCATTTGGTTCCATTTGGTTCTTGTTCATTTTGAGCCTATTTTGTCTATATCATGCGTATTGTATTTTGTGATAAAATATCATGTGCATAGTATTAATAGGCTCTTAAAATCCTCGTGTTAATTTCAACATCTGGATCATCAGGGGTCAGTCTTTTTATTCCTTTTGACTTCTCTGTTGAATACAGGTTATATTTTCTTATTTCTTCCTGTGTCTTGACATGTGTCTAGACATTTTAGACCTGGATTTGGGGGAAAAAACCATGTTACTCTTGAAAAATGTTGACTTGTTTTATTTTATCCAGCAGTCTTTCTTGTGGTGGGCAGCAGCTAAATTTCTTTTCAGTTTTTTTAGCTATAGTTTTTGTGCTTGTAATCGTCCCCACACCTGAATAGCCACAGATTTTGGCAGAGTTTTTACACAAAACTTGGGACTTTCCCCTCTCAGATGCTCTTCTTTCTTGGTTTTCATGCCTCACTTTAGAGCTGCTGTGGCCGCCTCAGACTCTGCCTTTTGGTTCTGCAGCCAGTAACGCGCTGGGTCTCTACCCAGGTTTTAAGCTCCGAGGTGACACTGACTGGTGAAAAGTCTTAAAATACAGAAAGTTCCCTAGTGTTTGCCACTTGGTGTTCCTCACTGCTTTCAGGTAGTATTTTTGTTAGTCTCTTTGCTCACTTGTTTGTTTTTTAAATTTAAGGTTGGTAGTTGCTATCTGTAAGAGGATTGATTTGTTTGAAACTGTTCTGCTATTATCAGAAGCAAAATCCTCCCCTTTCCCTAACTTTTAAAGTTTTATCCCTGGCTCTAGGTTCTTAAGTGGGCTCCCTGCTCCCCCCATCCCCCTGTCCCCACCGACAGAGAAGGCATTAGTACTGCTCCTAGTCAGTTGGTCACTGTCTTGACTCCTGCTCTTCCTTGAGGGACTGTGGGCTCCACTCTCTTCGTTCCCATTGGCCTCCCCATCTCAGGACAGGTTTTACCCCTTTACATCCGACCTTCTGGCTCGAGGCTCTCCTGTTCCAAACTGCCTCCACCGCCTTTGCCCACATCTTCCTAATGCATCACATGCACACTTTTTGCCTTGCTCAGAGAGTGTCGGCAGCTCTCCACTGCCTGTGATGGCCGTCTCCTCACTCATGGGTGGGGGTGTATCAGTGCTTCTGGAAGCCAGCGGCCCTCCACCTCTTTTCACAGCCCCTTTCCCATAGTTTCCCAGCTTCCCCGAAGGTAAGGGAGGCAGAAAGAATGAACATGTCACCTCAGCCCCACCTTAAGACTTGACTGTCAGTGCGTAGCAGAAACACCCTAGAACTTCAGAGAAATGAGAAAACACAGCCTTCCTTCCCATATATTGGCACCCTTGGGTCTCTGCAGTTGGACTCAGGCTGCCTGTCTGACCTCAGTTTCCCCACCCCTCCTGATTCATGATGTCCTTTCCCTTGGCCACCTTCCCTTTGAGCAGGTAGGTATGCTATTCCTGTTCACGTGCCTGAGGATAGGTGCTTGTGAAGAACTCATTCTTCAAGGCCAAATTCCAATTCCTGTTTCTGTTCTTACATGAAGTCTTCTCTGATTGCCAGTGGCTGGGTGTCATGTCTCCCTGTGCTGGGCCCCTTTGATTATGTTTTTGAATTATTTAACGTGTTTCATTACCAGTAACAGAGGCGCCTTCAGACAAACTTAGTTTTTTCTGGGGTGGGGGAGAATATATTATAAGGAGACTTGGGTGTCTGACTTGCTGTTTCCCATCTTCTAAATCGTGATTCCATATTCCTGAGAAAGGTCATCTGGTTGGCCCACTTGAGTCAGTCTAGGCCCAGAGAACAAGGTTACATGATATAAACATGGCAGCCTGACGTGAGGGGGTTCCAGTGATTTGGGGTTGGTCAGGGGAAAAGCTATGACCACAAGGTGGCAGTAGCACACACAGCTTTATTGGGTAATACTTCCTGCAGGTTTGCATAGGTTGGGGGTGAGGGTGGGAGAAGCCCCTCAAGCTACAGTGGGAGAGTTGAGGGTTGGTTCTAAGTAAGCGAGGAGGGTAAGGGCACTCCAGGGAAGGGGGTATTGGAGAAGGAGTTTATCTGTGTCCAGGTGGTGTCATTCAGCCACAGCCTGTCATGGAGTCTGAGGAGTCTCTGGGTCAAAGAGTTCCTCCAAAGGGCAGGGGAAACTTAGGCTCTTAAAACCACGAGGCCCGATCTTTTCAATGGCTGGCAGATGTTGAGGGTCGTATGTAAAGTGGGTAGGCTCTAAATGGTTAACATTTTGCTTGTTTGGGCTATTTTTAAAATAATTGGATGTGTAGAAGTTTGAGTTTGGCGCCAGGCTTTGAGCTAACAGTTCTCAGATGGCAGTGAAGACATAAACACAACCCAGGGGCCGGTATACGTAAAGGGGCCCTCTTTGGCTCCTTTATGTAGCGCCCAGGCTGATCCCTGTTTGTTCTGCTAGCACGGAGGGGAATTGAAAGGAGGAGGCGGTTCCCATAGAAAGTAGTGACCTCCGCAGTTTCTCTCCTGGCTCTCATCACAGTCTCTTGAACTCGGTAGATGCTGGTGTGTGTACCACCTCCTGCAAGCTCATTGGCCTCTTATCTCTGCACTAGCTGGAGTGCTTTTACCTTAGTCCACACGGTGAATGTGAAATCATGTTACTGAATGAATGGGTGGATAAATGAATGAATGCTTCTCTCGTCTCTGAAATGCCAGGCATCTGTGTAAAATCTTCCTTCTGGTGCTTTCCCGGGCTGGTCTTTGTATTTTCTCGTCTGCGCTCTTCTGTATCATTCCCCTGGCACGTGCCATCTTATGTGGTTGTTTGTATTCCTACCAAGACTGTAATCTTCTGGAAGGCCTCCATTCCTTTAACCTTTCATGCTGCTGCAGTCACGCCCCTCCTGGGGAGTGGGGAACACTACCCCATCTGGTGCACGTCAGCTGCAGGACCTGGTCCTCCGGTGAGCAGGCTGAGCAGAGTCTGAAACTGCAGTCATGTTTCAGAAAAGCCTTGGTGGTGGCCAAGAAGACAACCAAGTATGACCTAGAGAAGCATCACCAACAGGAAGTCAAGTGATAAAGTCAGTGCTAGGGAGTGTGGAGGAGGGCAGGCCGGCCCAGCTCAGTGGACTGGTCAAAGGGAGCCCTTGAGGTCTGAGACTGAGAACAGTGACAACTGGCCAGAGCCCCTCGTTTTCAGGGTGTCTGTGTTACAAAGCCACTGGAAGGCTGACTCTCTCTTGGTGCCTAGCACAGAGCTTCGCAAGCACTAGGGGGCCACTGAGTATCATCATAGTACTTTCCCAAGTCCTAGGAGGCACTTGAATCCCAAAAGGGAGAACTTCCACCACCGCAGAAGGGTAAGTTATTGCATACAGAATATTCCGCATGTGCTCATCCTTGACATCTTGTTCACTTATTTACTTCTGCACCTTAGAAGAGTGGATGCTTCTGTCTCCACCCGGCCTGTGTCAGGACATGAAAGATTAAAGCAGCACAGAGAGGGAGACTTCGGCTAGATCCCAGTTTTCTAAAGTCCCCGAAGCAGGATGTCCACACAGAGCCATCTCTGTGCGAACAGCGTCTGCACACAGATAAAGTGCCCCCTGTGTGTAGGCGCCACACAAGCACGGGCTGACTCCTGCTTCTCCATGATACACAGCATGAGCAGGAGGTCACCGCTGTCCTGTAACAGTCTGGATGCTTAATTTGGACAACTTGGATGCTGGGACTTTCTTTCATACTGGGCGGCATTCTGAACACCCTGCAGCCATCTGAAGTGCCGTGGCTATTGACCTGGGCCGTGGTGGAGATCAGGAGCGCACCTGCCCCAGGGTCCCAGAGGCAGTCATGCTGCGATAGTTATGACACTTTAAACTGGGGTGTCCGACCTGTGGCTCACAGGCCACATGCGGGCCAACACAAAATTGTAAATTTACTTAAAACATGATGAGATTCGTTTGTGATTACATGTCACAGTGTATTGAATGGGTGGCCTAAGATGACTCTTCTTCTTCCAGTGTGGCCCAGGGATGCCAAACGGTTGGACATCGCTGCTTTCAAGGCTCCCAGGGTCCCCAGGGCCGCAGGAATGGTTTCTGCTGCAGCCTGGGGCCCTTGACATTCATGAGTGGGCAGTCTAAAAACTGACCCTTGGACTTTCATTACGTGGTTTTTTTTTCCCATTTTTTTTCCCATTCAGCATTTTCTGTATTAGTTTCAGGTATACAACATAGTGGTTAGACATTCCCATAGGTTACAAGTGTTCCCTCCAATAACTCAGGTGCCCACCTGGCACCACAGATAGCTATTACAATAGTGTTGACTGTATTCCCTAGGCTTTACCTTACGTCCCCAAGCCTGATTTGTAAGGACCAATTCATACTTCGTAATCCCATCACCTTTTTATTTTTTTTAACCTTTTCCCTCAGCATCATTGTCCTCTGGCCTCCATCAGTTTGTTCTCTGTGTCTGTGAGTCTGTTTCTGTTCTGTTTGTTCACTTATTGTGTTCTTTGGAGTCCACATCCACGTGATATCATACGGTATTTCTCTTCCTCTGGCTGGCTGATGTCACTCGGCATAACGCCCTGCAGGTCCACGGTGTTGCGCGCGAATACATTCTGACTGGCTGGTTTCTTCCCAAATGGTCTTCACTGTGTTCGGAGCACTTCTGTAAAGTAAAACCTAAAACCTTTCTACATGACAGCGTACGGCATAGCTGACAATGGTGATCGCCTTCCAGCGGCTGTAAATCTTGGGAGGAATTTTTTTTCTGCCCGTGTCCAACGTGGGTTGTCAGTCCAGCGGTAGCCCTTCAGGCGAACATGAAGCGCGCTTGGTGTGAATGCTCCCTGTCTCTTGTGCTGTTGAAATGACAAACAGATGAGGATCATCTAAACTCGTGGGCCTCTCTTCTTTTAAGGAGAGTGCAACAGATAGATCCCCGGGAAGCACTGAATAAAGTGGAGCTAGTAGAATGGCAAAATGCACAGATGGAGTGGGGACTATAAAATTCCTCGAAAGCGCAAGCGGAATGTGTGATGAACTAAAATTAAATCTGGTTGTGCGAGGCAGCGAGAGTGGTGGAGACAGGGCCATCCCGACAGCGTAAGCTCTGCTCGTAACTCACGTGATCGGACCAGCCTCTGTGGGCCTCGGTTTGGTGTTAGTAGGTGACATCCATTTCTGAGGCCTCAGAGTGTGGTTCTAAGTTGGGCGATTAGGAACATTCCTTGGCAGTTTAGTTGTACTTAATGGAGGCAGCGTTGGTGTTGTCTCGGCGTGTGATTTACGCGGGTTGGCCCCAGGGAGGAGGTGAGGACAGCCATGCACTTATAATCACAGACACTAAGGTCTCAAGTGTGATTGACCCTGAGGCCAAGGGCAAGCTCATTTACAACAGCCCGCTCCCTTTGAGATCTGCAGCAGCAAAGCTGGTGGAAGAGCAGAAGGTTGCCCCGTTACCCCAGCCCTGGGCGACTGGAGAGCTCAGTTACCCAGCTATTAGGACAGCTTCTCCCTGCTCTCCACCCTCCTCTTCCTTCACGCACTGCTTTCCTCATGTTCTAGCATCTTCTCCTCTACTCTGGCTTGTCTCATTATTATCTTGTCTTCCATCATCAGCATCGTCCCTTGGTTCTCCAGTGGCCCTCCCACAACAGCAGCTCGCGTCCCGGAAGAAAGAAACGAAGCTAGAGCAATGCCCCCTGCCTCCCAGTTCATCTGGAAATGCCACCAACCTGTCTCTGAGTGTAGGAGAGGGGGTGTGCGCACGCGTGTGTGGAGAGACAGAAAGGAAGGGGCTGCTACGTTTGGTGTAACAGTGGGTGGGGTTTAGCCTTAAAAAAAAAAAAACCCTCAAAAGTGGTTGTGTTGGAAACAGCATTGAACACTGTGGAAGCTGCACTTGGGGAGTAGGGTTTGGGGGAGCTGTGGCTGCCTAATTTCTTTCTTACATTTCATTCCTATTACTCAACACGTACGTGCGAGGCTGCCCCGCGTGCCCCCTGCCAGCCCCGGCTGCAGTCCTGAAGGGAACAGAACATACCAGCTCCAGGCACGCCGCTTTGGGCTATTGATGATTTTGAGGTGAAGGCAGTTGAGAAGTAGCAGGTGCGGGAAGGGCTCTCTGCCCTCCTGCTCGCCACCTAAAAGCAGAGCATGAATTTCCTATGAGAAAGGCACCTTCCCTTGACCGGGAAGAGACCATTCTTTTCCCTGGAGACAGGGAGTTGAAGTCAAAAAGAGTCTGTGCGACCTTACTAGAGTAACCCTTGTCTTCCATGAGTTTCCCCTACGTATTTTCTAGTCACTTTCCGACAAACCCTCTCTTCCTTTCTCTTTGTTAAAATGGTATATAAAACCGCCTGGTCTAACCGCTTTTGGTGGGGTTCACTTCTTTCTCTGAAGCCCCCCTGTGCCATGTAAAAATATTAATATCAAATAAAATTTGTATGTGTTTTGTCCTGCTTAACTGTCTTGTATCAGCTCAGTTCACAGGCCTCAGGTACAGAACCTAAGGGGCAGAGGAAAAGTCTTTCCTCCTCTGAAGTTCCCCAGCAGCTGGTCATGCTGCTCCCCCACCCCCACCCCCGGGTGGGGCATCCTGCCCTGCTCTGGAGGGATGCAGACACAGGTCTTTGTTCTGCGTTGCAGGCAAATGGCTGAGAATGTGTGTGCCGTTCCGAGAAAGTGGCACGCTCTTCTAGAGAGTCTGCAGCATTCATGTCAGGACTGCAAAACCTCATTGAGCTTGGGCCAGTTTGGGGCCAGCGCCTTTAGGGGATGACCTCTAGGATTCGGGTCTAACTGGACTCTGAGAGATGTGGGTTGCGATGTGAAATATGAACCGAGCGGGTCTTCTGGAAACGCCGCTCCCCTGGGGTGATTGGAATGTGAGTTGAGGAACCCTTGGCCACTTGTGATTGCCCTCACGCCCACTCTGGCCAGGTGTGCACAGGGGGATGGCCTGGGGGCAGAAGTAGCCTTTGGGAAGAGGCATGGTGGTGAACTTGGCAATTCACTTAAATCTGTGACTTCGAAGTTGCAATCCTCAGTCTCCAATAATACCCTTTTGTTCTGAATATGATGGTGACTATGATCACAGATTTTCTGGGAGTTTAGGTGAAGCTACACCTCCCCACCCACTGGTCTCCTGAATGGTTGGAGATGTGCACTGGAGAGATGCTCAGCCGGTCAGAGGGCAGTGTGGGTCCTGGACATGCTCTGGACACACAGCCCCCCAACCCCCAGCTGTGGCTGCCTGCAGTGCATAGGCAGGACCAGCTCCCAGGAACATTGACTTTCTTGGGCTCCAAGGATGTCCTGAGACTTATTCAGGACCCCTGTCCTGGGTCTTGGAGCTGAAGCCACTCTCAAACCAGGTCCCAGATTCTGTTTATAGAGAGAAGCAGAGCACAAAGAGTATTGGGATTTAGGAGGCATGGGTTCGAGTCCCCACCCTACCACCAAATGGCAGTGAGACCCTGTGCAAGTCACTTCTGGGAGCCTCAGGGTCTTCACAGACAAAGCAAAGAATTCTCCACCCTGCTTTCTAGCTTTTCTCAAATCATCCCCATTTGTGTGCCAGAGAGGGGGAGGCCCCTCTGATGAGGAGGTCTGCCTGCCAAATTAGTTCTGCTCTTGTCTGTGTGGGCCCCAGGAGGGGGGAGGGGGAGGGGGAGGAATCCAGGCTGCATGGTGAATGGGAGCTGGGGAGCATGGGGAATGCCTTTCCCCACGAAGAAGCCCGAACTTTCATGGCAAGATAAAAATAGCTCCTACAATCTGTAACAACTGATCCTTTTGAAATCAGGAAGAAGTGGTTTTTTTCAGATTGTATCAGATGTAAGCAAACGATCAGTGAAATCCTTGAGGGTGATTGTTGGCACTTTAAAAATTTCATTAAAAATTAAAGTCTTTCTTCATTCTACAAATATTTAAAGACCTGTTATGTACCACACACTGGAATCCATGCAGCAGTGAGCAGAACCAACAAAAATCCCAACCTCTCTGGACCAATATGCTAGTGGGGAGATGGACAATGATCAAAATAAATAATCTGCATGATTTACAAATAGTAGTAAATGCTGTGGAGAAGGATGATGCAGGGAAGGGCCTATCGGAGGTGCAGGGGTGGCGGCTGTGACTTCTAACCAGATGTCCTGGGTTGGTTCCCTCACTGAAGGAGGTGCGAGTTCGTGCGTGGCAGGTGGTTACCTAGAGGAGAGGAGGAATTCTACCGGTAGAGGGGGCAGCAAGCGTGAGGTCCCAACAGGGGACCTGTCTGGGCCAGGAATAAATAGCCAGAGGCCAGTGCGGTTACGATCATTTCTAGTTCCCAGGCAGGTTGTGGAAGGCTGCGTTATATAAATGCGTTTGGGAGCCGTTCTTCCACACGTGCTTTCCAGGCTTGAGTCACTACCTGCTAGCACACCTGTTTGTTTGTTTTTTTAAATAAGTGTGAAAGCTTTCCCTACTTTGTTCACTTAATGATTGCAGCATTGACAACAGGTAGTGGCAAATGCCTACTAATGTTACTCCCAGATGATTATGGGATAAGAAGCAAGTTAAGCACTGACCTTTCTTGGCTGTTTCTGAATTAGTCACACTTCCCAGCATTCGTGTGTATCAGCAGTATGACCTAAAGTAACGTTAGGGTTGAAATCTGTCAGGGTATGGTTTAGATTTCTCCTTACAATAAGGCAGTCTGATGCGCGGCCTTCCATCAAAGAGAAAGACCTTTTCAGCAAAGCCGCTAGCTGGATGAGGGCGTTTTTATTGAACGTGGATTTCTGCACGCGGTTGAACTCTCAAATTTCTCCCGTGTTTCCTGGCCTGCTAAGGACTCTAGCAGAAAGCAGTCTTCATTTGTCACTGCCATTTTCCACTGGTGGGGCAACTCGATAGGGACGGTTGTCCTGCGTCTTACCTTACCACTTTGGAATTCCAGATCAGCCCAGCCCTCGCTGGGGTCCAGTATTTTCAGATCTCTGCCATTGTGCTGTTAGGTGACCTTCTGGGCTCCCTGACGGACCACTTCATCAGCGGCTGTCCTTGCCGGATGAGGCAGGTGGCTTCAGGGGTGGTGTTTTCATTAGCTGTGCGATTTTAGACAACTTACTGAATAAAGCAGGCAAGCAAGCAACACGACACTAACAGTCACCACTAAAATGCCCTTGGTCACGCCGGCGTCTTCCAAGCTTGGGCTGCAGAGATAAGATTCGACCATTACAACCTAGTCAGGCGGAAACCACGTCGGGGCAGTGTCAGGGATCGCACAGCTTTTCCTGCCCGTTGCTGTTCCACCTGATTTTCTGTTTCACTGCACGGGCAGAGAGCTCCCCAGACCTCCGGGGTGCACACAGGCCTGTTCAGGGAGAAAGAGCTTCAGGACAAGTTCCTGTCTGGTTCAGGGCCCCCTGGCGTGCGTGGGGGCTGGATCCAAGCACTTTGGGTGCCAGGTCCCTGGAGAGCTCTTTGGGATTGGGGAAGTGGTCACAACTGGTCCTGGGTGCCATGGTTCCTTCTGGAGACAGTTTGGTCTAGTAATGATGTAACGTGTCATGTTACAGGAGGTTTATACCGAGACGGAGGTTGCTCCGAAGCGATGTGAAGCCGCTCCTCAGAGATGGCCCCCAGCCCGGGGACGCTGACTAGGGTTAAGGTTGGGGCATTAGGGAGCAGGGCAGACACACCCCAATACTCTCGTCCTGCAGAGATGTGGCCCCTTTTCATGCTCTTGCCCTCTCTAGTGGCCCTGAGGAGAGCACCAGCCTTCATAAACTGGGGCAGATTAAAGGGTTAGTCCCTTGTGAATTATTCCAGGACAGACCTGGGAGAAACCTATCAGTTTGTTCTCCCAGCTGATCAACAAGTTGGCAGAAGATTGCTCACTTCTGTCACAAGCCTTGCCATCCACTTCTTGTTTCCAAATGCACGGACATGAAAACGTTCGTTGTTTGGACTGCCTCATGGCGTCGCCGGCATCCTGCACCGCATGGGTTGTGTCCTTGACACTTGCTTGGGGAAGTGAGCTAGCATAAGGCCGTGGATTTCAGTCTTCTGTGGGCTGGTATCCCCTGAATGCACTTCAGTGGATCAGTGATGCCTGTGACCCCTTGGTTTGTATATTCCCTTACTGAGTGACCCAGATAGAGGCCTCGCCCAGGGACAGGATGAGCAAGGCTCACTGGGCACTGTCAGGAAACCCTTCCAGCTGGGGCACAGGGGCTCCTGCCATCCTAGCAAGGGGTGCAAACAAGTGTGGGAGTGAGGGGGAGAGTCCCTGCTGTTGGTTTGGCCTGGGGTCATTTTCTTTGTGGTATGTAAATAAATAGAAATAAGGAGAAAATCCAGTAGGCTTGATCCTGGAGCTTATTGCCTGGCGTCACGTATGTCGTTAGGAAGCAGCCATCGTGAGTGGTCTTCTGGTTTTTTTCAAGTGTTACCCAAACTTGAAAAATCTAGAAACTCCTTCATGTGTTACTATGCCCAGGGGAGCAAGAATCACTACTGTGCCCTCATTAGTGACCAAGCAGAGCTCCAGAGTGGTCGTGACCCAGGGAAAATCACGCACTCGTAACGAGCCAGGCTGCGGCAGACCCGGGGCCCTGACTCCGGCTGTCCCACTGCCATCTCTCACTGGGTGAAGGAGCTTGATCTATAAAACGTGTGGTTGCTATGAGCTGCCGTTGTTGGTAAGGAGAGTTGGAAACATTCTCATTTCTAGATTACCTTTCAAATATTCAAATTCATGCACCAGTAGCATATGGCTAGAACTTTTATTTTTTCACTCAGATGTCTTCCAATGTGCTTCATTGGATTCCAAATCCACATCAGGTTTTAATTTTGAAAATGCCAACTCTATAGTCCCTGAATGTGAGAAATGAAGAAAACTTCCATTTTTTTAAAAAATTGTGGTGGTTTATTTTTCTGCATTTCTATAAACCAGCTGTATGGATTTTTTTTTCCCATTTTGGTTTCTTTGCATCTTGATAATATTGAGGAAACAATGTTACCGCTGTATTCTCAGTTAATTTTCTGTGAGATAGTGCCACCATGGCACTGATCAGACATCAAAGGAGAAGGGACCAGGGCATCTCTTCCATCACCTCTGCTGGCCAGGAATGTGGCTTCCCTGGGTGGGGTGGGGTGGGGGGGTCGCTGGAGAATCCTTTGTTGTCCTCCGACGTCTGCGTCTGCCAGGTCCTCTCAGCCTGCATGAAACTTGGTCCAGCATTACCTGTGTTCTCTTCACTGGGGCTGAGTGTAGTTTGTACGCGCCGTTTATGCTTTTGTCTCCTGCCAGGTGAGAGTTTTCAAGCACTTTAGAACTAATAAAGAAGGGCTTTTATCTGCTAGATTTTCCTCAGTTGCAGAGAAAATTGGTCCCAATGTGAGTGTGTGTGGGGGGGTGTTTTAATGACCTCAGTTAGAGACTATCAGTGAAAAAGAATGGTGCCCTGGAAGTCGGAAAGCTACCCCACGGAGGGAGCCCAGCTCCGGGCTGCCCACTGTGGAGACACCCCCCACACACACACACACCACGCCGTCCCTCACCAATGTATCCAAATGCACCGCAGTCCACCCAATGTATACATTGTACGTCTTCAAATATAAGTTTGCACTCGTTGTAAAAGGTAACATTATTTTGTGTATCACTAAGAAAAAGGCTGCCTACTGTTATAATTAGTCGTACTCACTTCAGAGGGTTCAAATGCAGAAAAATATGCGTTTTAGAACTGGTGAAATACAGTTTAATTGTGAGTTGAGTTGCATTTGGGTCCTGAGATAATGCTAAATGTTGTGAGTTTTATGATGATTTGTTTCTGATATAAAAAAAGCTAAAATACCATTGCGCCCGTTATCCAACTTTGACAGATCTTAGCATTTTCCCACATTTTCTTCACATACATATTTTTAAAAAACAAAACACAGAAGATGCAGTTGCGGGCCCCAGGGTACCCATCCCCGGCCCCAGAGCTCACCTTTCCCTTGTGCCCCATGTAGCCACCATCGTGAATTTGGTTTTCTTCGTCCCCGCACACGTGTGTAAAGTCTTAGTATCTCTGCACTCACACGTGTACTCAGCGTTTTGGAACACTGCTAGCTGTCCACCAGAATTCGTTCTCTGCGGCTTCCTCTCAGTAACTGAACCTGAGGCTTTTGCTGGACACCCTCTGCTCCAGTCGCCCAGGGACTATGGCTGATGGAGGAACACGGGGGTGGGGGGGGATGATGTGTGCATTTTACCTTTAAGATGAAGGCCCGAGCCTTTCATGTTCTCTTACTTCTGTGCCCCTGCTTAGGACAGGGATGAGGTGAGAGTGTGCTACTGAAAACCAACAGATGTGGGAAAAGCACGGGGAGATAGCTGAGCAACAAGAGAAAAGATCCAGAGTCCCCGCCCTCAGGCCACATGCACCCCCTGCTCCGCTGCCAGCCCGCCTCCCATCGTGGGCTGTTGTGTGAGGAGTAAACAAACAACATATTTTGCCCCGGCAGGTGTGACTCAGTGTATTGGGGCATCATCCTGTACCCCAAGAGGTTGGGGGTTTGATTCCTGGTCAGGGTACTTACCTCGGTTGCAGATTTGATCCCTGATTGGGGTGTGTATGGGAGGCAACCAGTTGAAGTTTCTCTCTCTCTCCCTTGCTCTCTCCCTCGCTCTCTCTCCCCCGTCCTCTCTCTAACATCAACAAACATATTAAAAAAAACAAAAACCATATTTTTACTTAAGTCGGTGTTAGTTGGTCTTTTCAAAAACAGACCCAAAACTGTTCTGATAGCAGTGGTTTATATTCTGATTATGTATATTACTAGTGACTTATTGTATTAAAAACTTCCATTTTTATTAAGTAGGGAAGATTAGGGTAAAACACATTAATGCAGTTCACTGCATCCTCAGATTAAAAAGAGAAAAAAACCATTTTTTTACGACTCCCCCACGGCCAGGTGTTATTGTCCTGTCCTGGAGTGATCACAAGCTCTTTGAGGGCACATGCGTGGAGCTCCCTGATTGTCTTCCATGCGGAGACCGAGGAAGTTCATACCCTCTGAGGACAGCCAGCTGCCCTGTCCCCAACTGGAGATATTTAAAGCGAACCTCGCAGTGATAATTGCACAGTGAAAACTTTCCATTCCCAGGAGAATTTTCTTCTCAAACGCTGACTGAGCATCCATGTGAGTGCCAGGAGAGTGAGGCCTTCCCGGTTCATTTCCCTTCTCCAGCAGCTGGGCGGGGAACTCCTCACGCCCCCCTGACCGATGGCAGAGTGGCTGCTCCAGAAAGAAGACGACCCTCACTAGCTGGTGGTCATTCTTGTGGCACGAGGCCAGGGCCCCTGCTGGTTGGAATGCTTGCTTTCTGCAGAGTGGTGAAGAGCTCTGTGGATCTACTCAGAAGGGCAATGTCATGACAGAGCCTTGGATGGATGATTGGGGATGGGGTGTGTACAGGCACCACCTTCAGGTCTTTCCTGTCCCGCTCTGCAGCCGATACTGCCTGATTAGGAGCCCACCCACTAGCTGTCCCTAATCTCACAGATCAACTTGACTTCTCTCCTCAACGGCAGGTCTGGTGTTTGCTTTCTCTCTCAAAGGGCACTTGGAACAGTGCTCCAAAGCACCTGGCCTCTCCTTTTGACTGGGGCTGGTGCCATCAGTTCCAATCATGCTGGATACACCTTGACCCTGGGCTTTCCCTGCCTTTGCATTAAGCGTCGGGCTGTAAGGTAATTCTCAGACTTCTGCAGTCTGTGCATTGCTTTGATGCAAAAGACCACGGTGCCTTCTGTGTTCTCGGTTCCAACTTATAAACATTCAAAACACGCAGCAGAGGCTCCTGGAATAAATGGGAGGTAAGGACTGTTTTGAGTAAGGCCCAACAAGCTGAGCTTTGCTCAGGAGTGCCCATGAATTAAATTCCCGGTGGAAAGAGACAAAACCAAGCCATACCAATTCCTTCCCTTCAGTGGAGACGGGAACTGAGCTGTGCAGAGCCCTGTGTCGTAAGAAGAAAAGTGGTCCAGGCAACTAAAAGTCGGATTGTGCGTTCCCGTCCGATGGAACGCCAGATTTCCTCAGGCAGTTTTTACATCCTGAAAAATGAAAATCAGAAGTGAACGTTCCCTTACAACCGGTGCTTGTATTGATTAGCCTAATCACCAGCTCACCAGAAAACTCAGTTCTATTGTGAGTGTTTTCGCATTCATCGCCTGTATCACAAAAACATTATTGAATTAAAAAAAAATGAAACATAAACTAAAATTTAAAAGCATGCTAGGCCCTGACCCGTGTGGCTCAGGGTGGCGCCCACAGAGGGAAATGTCGCTGGTTGGATTCCTGGTCAGGGCGTATGCCTGGGTTGCAGGTTCGGTCCCAGGTCCGGCGCATACGAGAGGCAACCGATCGTAGGGTCATTTCTCTCTCACATTGATATTTCTCTCCTCTCTTTCTCCTTCCCTCCTCCCTCTCTAAAAAATAAATACAAATTAAAAATTAAAAAAAATATTTTAAAAAGCTAGTATGCCCTAAGAAAACCTGATTTATAAAACAATACCAAAGAGATGACAAAAAAGAAAAAAAAAACAAAGGAAGAAAGGACATTCCCATGTAAAAATACTCAAAAAAGGTTTTAAGTTATAGGCAAATTGCTCATTAGGTGGCTGGCTTTAGGCTAATTGACCCACGGTCAACGGCATCCAAAAGCCGACACTATTGTGCTGAGGGACACTTTCTGAAGCCTGTATTCATCTTATTTCAGACGAAATTCTAATCAGCTCTCTTTTTTGGTTTCCCAGCCCCTGGCATAGTGGACGTGAATCCAAGTAGGGAGGAAACAGCGAGAGCCAGGCCACTTTGCCCAGTGGGAAGGCCAGCCGATGCCCTGAGAGCCAGGGAGGGGCAAGTGGCAGCCAGAGAAAATTAAAATGTAAATACGGGGCTTAGGAAATCACCGCGGAGCTGGGCTGTTCCTGTGTGGGCGGCCTCCCCACCCGTGCTGCTGTGGCTTCTGAGAGCTCCTCTGTATCGTAACGTGCTGAACGCCAGCCAAGTCCTGAAAACCGTAACAGGCCACGTCATGTGCTGTGTACTTTGCCCCATTCATCGTTTCCTTGTACAGTTCATTTTGGAAAGCTTTTTGTCAGAAGGGACCGAATCACTGCCTCGAGTTGGAGCGTGTGTGTGAGGGCACCCGGCTCCCCCGTCCCTCTGGGAAGTGTCCCCAGGACAGACCCCGCACCTCAGGAACGCTCTGCTGCTGCTTCAGGGACACCTGGAATAAATTTGGTCGTCTGGAAAAATTTACTTCTGGAAAGTCCTCTTCCACCATAATGTAGCATGACCGAGTCCATTTAACTCCTGATATCAAGGGCGATGTGGGTGAGAGGTCGTGAATAACCCACGTCACGATGGAATCCACTCCTGAGGATCTGGTGGTGGAAAGTCCAGAACGCCTTGCTTCCTTCGGGAAGGGCACTATCCAGAGCTCCCCAGAGAAGCACCGCCAGTGGGCTGCGCAGACATACACGTACCCCCCCACATTTTCTGTAGACACACACGCATGTGTGCGTATACGCCCCAAATTAGCTATCACAGGGCAGGTGAGAGCTGCTTTCCTGCTGCTGCTTGCTGCTCCCAGTCCCCTCTTTCATCCCCAAAGCCCAAGGGACCTCCAGCCAACTGGCCCCTGCGAGGCCCTCCTTGAGGAGTGGCACTCAGGGCCGGGGTGTGTGGGAAGGAAGGGGGTTCAGGGCTTAGTGAGCAGGCCACGGTTATCTGCTTTGGACTCAGCCTGTAGGCATGAGCTTAACCAGCAGCCATAGTTAATATCTGCACTAATTACTGTATAACGCACCCCCGTGTATAATGTGCACCCACATTTGGGGCCCAAACTTTCAGGGAAAATACCATTTTAATTTTTTAATTCAACTATTTATTTATATTTAGAAACAAAACTGATCATCATTATTTTGCAAATGGATATAATTATTGCTTTCTAGAGTTATACTTTTAATGCATAAACATATATAAAAATTAAAAACATTTATATACATACAGAATTAGTTCTACCCATGTATAATGTGCATCCTTATTTTTCCCTAAAAAAATTTTGGGCAAAAAGGTGTGCATTATACAGCAAAATACGGTATTCTGATACTTTGTCTCTGACCTTTTATAAGTTATTTTTTTAAGTTATTTTAAGTTCTTTACAAGCAGCTTCATGTGTGAGCCCCCTAGAGACCATGTGGTGCAGGGACAGAGCCGTAGACCAGGCCGCAGAGACAGCATTCTGCCACTTGATGTGTGACCTTGGGCCGGTCACTGGTCCTCAGAACCACAGTGGTCTGTCTGTACAAGGAGGAGAGACTGTTGATCCTCGCCACGCTGATTCATAGTGTAACCTTGAGACAGTCAAATGAAGCAACCTATGTGAAAATGCCTGGTGTCACTCGAGAAATGCAGGTACAGAAATGTAATGTGTGTAAGGAGCAATCGCTTTAGTTACTATGTCTCCGCTCCTTAAATTGGCAAGTGCCGGTCACGATTAGCTGCAATTAGTTAAGGAGCTCTACCTGTTCTGCTCACACCCAAAGACTAAGCTTGGTACTGGACCCCAACATCATCTTAAGATTGCTTTTAAGAAGTAATTTATCTCTTTCACCAGCACGGTTTGTATATCTATTTTCTGTTTGGCTTTCTCTTAGGGATGAGTTCATTATTGTTATCATACTGTATAGCCAAGAATGATTCAATTTAGAAAATAATAGGAAAATTTTGCCATAATTCCCACAAATAAAGTAGTGGTTTCTTTTAAAAAAATGCCAGTTCAGAATCATAGATCTGCACTTGTAAAGCCTACAATTGATTGTTTAGTGTGAAAATTATATTCAAATGAAGCACACCAGCTCGCAGATCTAAAGTGTGGTCATTTTCATCTAGATTGAATGTTATTAGCTAGCCCAAGGGATAGGGTGTAATTCGGATTTTGAACAGTTGACTTTTGTCTGCTGTGGTGCGTAACCCCATCATTTAAAGTAGCATCCCAGTCTGAATAATAGCTTGATGTCCCAATGCACCGTAATCGACACATTCTGGCGTTTACATGTACTGAAAGAATTGGACTTGTCTCTATCGGTCCAAACATTTGATAAGATCAAAGATTCGAACTTGCAGCAAATAAGAGAACGTTCAGATTCCAGGAAAATCACATTTCTTGCTGGATGATGGCAGATTTCCATTTCGTTACTCACTCCTTCTGTTACCTTCTATAGGTTTAGAAACAAAGACCAGGGTGGGACAGACGAAGCCCTTGTCGAGGGCTTATGCTTTTGCCTAATGCAAACTGTTGGGTTCACAGCCTGTGAATGCAGCCCCACTGGGAAGGGAAAGCCACTCTTAGCTTGGATCCACTTGAGAAAGTTCGCGGAACCTCCCTCTGCCTTTCACAGAACTGATCAGGCACCATGCTGGTAGCATCTTCGTTCTGCGGTACCTGTTCTTAGGTGAGACAAAACGCTCACCTCCGTGCTTGCGTTCTCCCCGCACCGTCTCGAAAGAAAGAAACAAAGTTCCCCATCCCTCCCAGGAGAAGTTAGTGAAAGGATCTATTGCATCGCAGCACCACCTCGAGCAGACACCCGGCAGGCTAGGCTGGCACACAGCTCAGTTTCAGCCATCCGTGTTTTCAGGTGTGCCCTATGTATTTAGTACATCATTTGATAATGCTAAAAAAAATATTAAAGCAGTGTGAGACTAAAGGAGAGAGAAGATGAATGTTAGCATTCCCCTGGGGTTCATGGGTGAAGGAATTAACACAGCGTGGCACTCTACCCTAGCTGTGTTTGTTTCCATGGCAACGGCTACGTACATGTTTCAGACTATCTACAGTGACACAGTTGCAGAAATAGTAGCTTGCAGGTTTCTGATATCGCATCAGTGGACAGGCAGCACACACTGTATTAAGTAAGTGTAAAAGAACTTAAAATATAGCTCTGATTCAGCTGAGCAATGAATTGGGGTGGGGGTTGGCATTCCCCACCCCTCACCACGACAGCAAAATCTGGACAAAGTTGAAAGTTGCAAGATTCCAGCCAAACAATTGTCCTTGCTTGGGTAAATATCATCCAATGAGACAAATGTGAGTGAGTTACAAAGGTAAGAAAATGGCCTTGGCAGATGACATATTTCAGAAGGACATTGCGAGTGAAGCTAATTTTTTTGGAGGGGGGAGTCGTGGTGGGGAAGGAATGAAAGCTTTGGTTGAAAATAGCCGAGTCTTAGAGCAAATCTAATGTGCAACAGAATCTTCTTTGCCTGCTGCTGAGTTTATGGCAACTAAGGTCTTTGTATCATTGCAGAAATTGCTTTTATATGAAAACGATCAGGTGAGGAGCAGAGAGGTTGATTGGGTGTGCAGTTAAAGGGAAATTGGGGCTCCATTGTCTTTTCTGAATGCTTATGTAAATATCTCTCTTCCCTGGGATGACCCTGGTTTGTCTTTGACATTTGCTGCTACTTTTCGGTACCGTTTGCTGGTCTCTGTGTTGATGTTATGCTGCCACACTGTAGCCTGATGAGACTTGAGTGTTGGATAGAGAGCAACCAAGTAAAGATGATAGACTTTGTAAGTGTGTGACTTTGCAATCAGATTGTACAGTAATCTAGGAGAAGTGTACAAACGGGTATTTATTTACATGCCAGACCTCTGCTTTTGAATGGCAGCCTCGGTATTAGGTGAATAGATTTCAACATGCACCTTTTGATTGCGGGAGCGTTCAAGTATGTTGTAGTTCCATTCATACCGAGTTTTTAATGTCAAAATGTTTTTATATGCCCGTTCTTCAGTTTAAGCCTGCATTTACCTTATAGTTTTATTATTCCTGTGTCAGTGAAGGGAATGCAAAATGGCATGGTCATTCAAGCTAATCTGTTCATTTGAGGAGGATTAGTTTTCTGACCATAGGTGGACTTGTACAAAAGTAGCACATGAGACATACAAGTCTTTTGTGGTGTATGAGACTGTTTTTTATGTGCATGGGGAACTGCCTATAGCTGCTGCTACATGTTTTTTTCCCCCAGTAATTATTTGATTAGACATTAAGAGAACATGGGGAGGGGTGTCTGGAGCCTCCCAAACGCCTGGGTAATATGGAGGGATAGGACATAGTTTGTGTTATAAGTCAGGGACTTGAGCCCTAGAATGTTTGACACCCCAGGGGTGGGGAGATATGATTTGCCTTTCTAAATAAGGTGATCCAAAATGAAACTAATGTTAAAGTTTCCCATGTATGCCCATTTGTAGTCTGAGCCACCCAGAGATGGGAAGTGAAGTTTGTGAATTGTTTTTTTAAATGGCGGCTCATACCAAAGGGCAAGCTCCGTGCTCCGAGACTCACCTGTCTACTCCCACGCTCATCCCTGTGCAGTTTTGAGACACTAGACCGTGGTGGAGGCTCTCGGGAGGACGGGCTCACAGACCCCTCCCCCGGGCCTGGCGCGGCCCTGTGAATCCCCATGGTGGGCAGCTTCTCTCTGCGACAGCTGCAGGAAGCCACCTGTGCTTGTCCCCTCACCCCCACCCCCGCCCAGGCAGAGGAACCGAATACCACTGGTATGAGGGTTTACATCACGTTCTGCTATTATTACATTTGAGGGGCCTGGAAACCTGGGGCTCATTAACCTTGGGCTCTGAAGCTGGACAGAAAAGTTTCAATGAACTCCTTTGGATAACTGCTTCAACGTTTGTCCATCCAGGAGTGCTAGGGCAGGCCGGCCCTTCCATCAGTCACTACACTTGTATGTTGTTTTCACCACCCAGAAATATTTTCCATGTTAAAAAACCCCCACCAGCCTACACCATGTTATTTAACTCTTTTGTGAGAACAGAAAAACCACATGCATCTAAATGCCAAGCCCTAGGCCGAATCAGCCATTCGAATTTAAGCCCTGGCAGGGCTTGTCGGAAACTCTATTGCTTCCATTGGAAGGGCCAGGAAATTGATTTGGAAAAAAATAAATTTGAGGGATTCCCAAGTAGTGGCAGCATGGAATGAATAAGAGAAAAATGAAGGTACAGACAGGTCTTATTACCAGTCTTCAGTGGGAACAGAATTGCCAGAATCAACTTCCTCAGCTCATCTGGAGTCCCCACCGCCCAGTGATTTCTGACGGGTCTTGGTGGTCACAGGGTACAAGCAAATCTGCAAGCTGATGTCCAGGGCTTTCCACCACAGGTGCCTGCCCAGCCTGCCCTCTCACTAGGTCCTCTTTCCCTTGAGCATCCTTGGCTGCCCTCAGGTACTAAATACTGTGGCCTGGCCTCTCCAGGAAGCTTCTAGGCCTTTCTCTCACTGCTATACCTGTCCAGAAGCCTCCAGCCCCATCTCTGCTTGGTAAGACCCAGCTCCAATTCCAGTTCCTCCATAAAACCTTACAGATCTCCCCCTTCGCCCTCATTAGAATGATTTTTCCATCTTCCCATGTTCCCATAACAGTTTCTTTGTCTTCAGTTATATAGCACTTAGTTCCCTGTATTAAGTTTAGTTGTATGTCTTCTTAATTGAGATGTAAGCACATTAAAGACAAAGGACCGTGACTTCGGCACTCCTGTAGCTTTGGCCATACCTAGAACAGTACATCAAACTGTTGTATTTGGTTGACTTCTTAAAAACTTGTAAAGCTACACGTCACTGCAGTCTTCAGATGCTTATGTTCTGTGTGTAGTGAGAGCTTGTGGGATGCCAAAATTCCTAAGGCCCTGTCTGCCACCACCTCAAGCATCTGAACCAATTCAGCCACTTCCAGAGGCTTCCAAACTTCTAGCTGTTTGGCATCATCTAAACACAGAACCAAGGGAATTGCTGTTTTTTTGTGTTTTTTTTTTTTATGTTCATGATGTCATGAGATTTTAGAGCTAGAAAGAACCTGGTAGAGCTGAACTCCTCAAACAACAGAGGAGAGAATTGTGAACCTGAACTAAGTGACTTCTCCAAGGCCACACGTTGGTTAGTGACCCAGGGGTGTGGACATTGCCCATAATATCTCTACATGGGCCTGTCTACTGAGCCTTCCTGACCGAGGCCTTGGGTTCCACTTAAGATATTGCAGTCAGCTTGTGCGTTTGGCCCGGCGTTGGGATTGGCTGGCTTTCTGTATGTAAACACTGTCCTGAGACAACAGTCCCATTAAACTCTTTGCTGATATCACTGGGGTAGAGTTGAAAACAAAAGTGGACTGAGAGTTGAACTTGGGGGGGACTGGGAGCCACGCTAACGGTTCATTAGCCGTCGCCTTGCTGAGGTTATGGCAGCTGCTGAATTCAGTCAAGTTCAGACCCTTAAAAAGAGTGGAAAAAAGAAAGCACATACTTTCCAGAGCCCGGGCACCGCACAGCTGGGCCAGCTGGGCGCAGCACCGTGGCAGAAAGATCTCTTCAGTCTCAGAAATATGAGCCCCGAGCTTGCACACGGGGAGGGGAATGCGGCCGCAACGGGACCTGATTTGGCATTATGTTTCTGGGCTTATGGGTGCCTGCGGTTGCATTAGACTCAGCTTCTATGGGGAGCCCAGGAGTATCTTAAAGAAGGAACCAGCCCTGCAAATTGACAGGAGGAGAAAGCTGTGTGTGTGTGTGTGTGTGTGTGTGTGTTTAAAGGCCCGAGTCTGAGGTCGTCAGGCTTTTTAAGAGGAGCTCTTGGTTTTCTGTATGAAAGTGTACTTCCTCTTGTCCAGAGTTAGCCTGTTAAGGGAATAAAGCACAATTCAGGTTTCCGACTTGGAAGCCTGATTAATCTCTCTGCCAGTTACATATGGAAATAAATTAGTAAATGGCCCATCTGGGACGAGACTACTGCAGAGATGATAAATGATCGCCATCGCGTATGTCTGTGTTGCTGAAGACCGAGCTGTGCTCCCCCGGCACCGCTGAGAGATAACTGGATGCTCTCTCCTGGTCAGAGGAATGAAATTAAAAAAAAAATCACAAGTAAAAAATTTACTGTGAAATGTTTCATGGGAGAGTACTTCGACTGATGCCAAGTGTGTTCCTTGGAAGTGCTATGTCTGCAAATATTTAAAAGGAATCTCAAGGGCAAAAGAAACATTGTATTTTTATATTTTCAAAGGCCAATATAGTAACAAGTTTTAATTAGTATCCAAATGTCCCAATGAGTAGGATAATTCTATACCTCTGTGTGGTATTGCAACTTTGTAATTTTCATAGCAACTTGATATCTGTTTTCTCATTTAAGTTTCAAAGTCGTTGGGGCAAATCAGTGTCTCTATTTCTTGATTCCTGAAACACGCAGGTTTAGTGGTTGAGTGCCTTTTGTCCATGATGCCTCAGGAGGCCAAATGGCAGAGCTGGGATGAGCTATCAGACCAGTGCCGAGTCCAGCTCTGTTTCATCAGAGCCTGTGTGGCAACTGAAACACTTTCAGTGTCCCGTCCTTCCTCTGGTGGCATCAGGCAGTAAAGCATTCTCTTTATGTCAGGTTTCTAGCAGCTAAAGCCATACCTTCTTTTTTTTTTTTTTTTTCTCAAAGATTTATTTATGTATTTTTAGACAGAGAGGAAGGGAGGGAGAAAGAGAGGGAGAGAAAGGTCAATGTGTGGTTGCCTCTTGTACACCTCAACTAGGGATCTGGCCTGCAACCCAGGCATGTGCCCTGACTGGGAATCGAACCTGTGACCCTTTGGTTCACAGGCTGGCACTCAATCTACTGAGCCACACCAGCCAGGGCTAAAGCCATACCTTCTTGTTTGGGAAAATAATTTTTTCTCTACTTGGAGATCTTAAGTATAAGTTTAACTTGTTTTTAAAAAATATGATTTAAAATGTTTTAATTGAGGTATAATTGAAATATAACATTATATTAGTTTTTAGTATATGACCTGAGGATATGATATTTGTATATATTGCAAAATAATCACAGCAATAAGTCCAGTTAACATTTGTCACCTTACAAAGTTAGTTTGTGTGTGTGTGTGTGTGTGTGTGTGAGATCTACCCTCTTAGCAACTTTTAAATATGCAGCAGAGTATTATGAACCCTAGTCATCATGCTGTACCTTCCATCCCCATGACTTATTTTATAACTAGGAGTCTGTACCTTTGTCCATTCCTCCTCTCCAACCCTTTAACTTTTTCCGGTGACTAAGGCACATCACTCTCCCTTGAGTGATTTTATAAAGCGAAAACCATAGATGTCCTCAGGGGCTTTTTAGGTGTGGTAAGATTCTGCCCCTTGCAGAATGGCCTGAGGCTACTGTGACATCCAGAGTCTTATGCCTACTTTAAAATGTTCTTTTGTGTGTTCCTCCTGGGCAAACCTTCGGCAGTTAATCCTTGAAGTAGCTGAGATGCCCTCCTCTAGAAAATGCGGTACAAAAAAATACAGAAAAGCAATCTGGGTTTAGAGATCTCTGAGTCACCCAGTTTATGAGATGTCAATTTCTAAACATAAGTAACAGATGCCACTGGATGGTTTTCACCGGAGAAAGAGGCCACAGGCCCCTACCATTTACCTGTCCACCCTTGAAAGTAACCTGGTCTCACCTGGATCACCTTCAAGTGTCTCCGGTATCAGCCCGACCTGGCTATTCCATGCACCTGAATAACCTTCTTGCTTTCTCACCCCTGGGCCTTTGCTTCAGCTATTGCTTGGCCTTCCTGGCCAACATCCTGTTCAAATCTCAAGGCCCATTAGTATTGTCATTGTCTTGGCACTTTCTCCTACCTGCCCCTCCTCTGACCCCACCACAAACACATGTGCCCCCTGAAGCCCTCCAGCTGTCTGTGGTAGGAGGTAACACAGGCTGTCTGTCTTCGAGTTGCCTGCATACATGTTTTGTCTCCCATAGTGGACAGCACACTTCTCAAAGGTGGCGATTGCATCCTCTTCTCTCTCTGACCCTGTCTTCCCTCTAATCCTCAGCTCAATACCTGGCCCTTAACTGAAATTTAATGTGCGTTAGAGTAAGGTAATTTTGTTTTACAGCAACAGATTAGATGTCTTTGGATGGGCAGATAAAGATCTAAAGTGTGTGGGAGTCACGTGAAGGACGTGTTAAAACAGATCCCTGGACCCCACCTCCAAATGTTCTCAGTCAGGTGGTCTTCGGTGGGGCCCAGGAATTTGCATTTCTAGCCAACTCACGGGTGTTGTTCCTGCTGCTCTTCCAGAGACCATCTGAGAACCACTGGTGCAATGAGTTTATTTCCCAACATTCTCACATTAAAGCTCGTAGTGTAACACCATCGTTTTTACTAGACAGACTTCTGATCTGCCTTCCTGGAGGCAGAGGCTAAAAACATTATCTTCCATCAAATTATGATGCAAACTGTCTTATGTACCAACTTTCCTATTTTGCAAGATTATTGGTTGACTCTGGCTCAGAAACTTGCAGCCTCTCTAGTGAGCTCTAGCTCCATGGGGTCCTTCTCCCCAGGAGGAGAGCCAGGGCAATTTTATTTTCCAACAACAGATTAGGGAGTCACTGGCATCGCAGCCTGTCTACCGGGTCTACCCCGTGGATCTAGGCTGGTCCATGTGGTGCAACCCTGGCTTTGAGTGCTTCTTGGTGCTCTGACATTTTTCCTGTATATAAACAAGTGTTTCAGTGGCAACTCTAGCAAAGTAAAATGATCTCACACACGTCTCCACAGCAGAGGTAGTGAAATAAGGTAACCTCACAACATCTGTGGGATGTATTTTCAAACGTCTGAGTCCTTGGATGCCCCGTGAGGCAGTTTCAAGAACACTCCATCATGAAAGACCCAGGGCTTCAATAACTTCCCAAGCAATCATGCGGTACTGTTGCAAGTGACTCTCTCCCTGAAGTGTGTCATCTTGTAGAGTAAGGCGAGAGAGACATCCATTGTGGTTGAGAGGGGCCTCTCTCTTCCTCTGCTCTAATCCTGTCTTCCTTCTGCTCCTCTCCACCAGCCACTAGAAGCATCATCTCCTGGAAGACCAGAGTTCTTGTGATAATGGAGGCTTCTTGGTCCTTTCTGTGATGGAGCAATGCTGACCTCGGTTTCCTGGACCCATTCTGACTCAGGTAACCACGCTCTGCCTTCCGCAGCTTGCTCACACCTCATCGACATTGCACTGAATAAATGAAATGCCAAAGCTGTATTTAAATGCAAATGCCAAATGGATTGTTTCTCCATCAATTGGTATCCTTCCCTCTTCCTCCCACTCTTCTTAGTGATCAAGTTATGCAGCTGATCAGACTGACAATGTGGTCAATCCAATTTAGGCATTAAGAGAATGAAAACACTGAATCACATCTTCATTTAAAGTTTGGGTGTGTGCCGCCGCCATGCAAAACAAAAGGGACATTGCTGGGAAGCTTTCATATGGAAACTAGATTCTCTCGTAGTTCCTCTAAATCATGTCATCGTTTCCTTTCTCATAAGACCATGTTTCACTTGAGTTGATCTTTCTGATGCTGTACCTTTTCAGCAGAATTACTGAGGACAATAAGTATAACTGAGTATCAGTTGGTTATGTGTTCTGGGAACAGATGGGGATAAAATAATGAAAGACGTGTCACTCCTCATGGAGCTCCGAGCTTAGCCGAAGATCCCGGAGGCACTGTGAGGAGGCAGGGATGGTGGCGCCCCCTGGGGCTGGGGCTGGGCACTGACGGGAGCTCTTTGGTTCGGGGAACTGAGAGACATTTAGGATTGGGATTGAATTCATGGGAGAGGGAGGGCCTCAGGTGGCCTTGGTCACTGTGGATCGTTAGGCCCAGAGCCGGGAAGAGAAGTGTCATGAGGCCTGGGTGGGCAGATGGGAATGAGCCCGCTGTGAGCCCAGGCAGTAAGGGGCCAGTCTGCTTGAACCAGGACCCTGCTCCTTCGTCACAGCCTGAGCTACATTCCCCGAGAGCCTGGGCACCTTAAGGTTTCCCTGAGGAAACCCCACCTACCCTGTTATAGTGGGGCCTTGGCTGGCAGCTTCCTTTAGGGACAGCAGTCATTGTCGCCCCAGCCCTGGCTTGCCTGCCACTTTGCTGGACTTCTCTGCTTCTTTGAGTCTGTCCATGCCCAGCCTCTGCCTGCCTACCTGATGATTTATTTACTCTTCTCTTACATACCTGCACCATTCTTCCCCTGCAAGCTTTGCCTGGCAGGTGTGGCTTGAAAAGGCCCTGGGATGAACCAGGGACTGTGCGAGGTCAGTACCTGGTGATTCACACGATCTATTCTAAGCTGAAAAGTGGAACTGACAGATAGGAAGCATACGCCAAGAACACGTGTTTATAAGTTGATGCTGAGAGCATTTCTAGAGAGTTCTGAAAGCCAGAAGTCAGAGATAGTCTCAAGGCTGAATAAGGAGTCACAGTCAGGGATGGGGAGCCAGATGCCCTGATTAATCCTGGGGTGGCCAAGTACACCTTCTTCCAGCATTGCTTTTGGATAAAGCAGTGGCGGCTTTTGCTGCCCTGGGTCTCGAAAGTACCACCGAGACTTGCATTCTGAGGCTCCTGTCCTTCCTGTCGGGCCTGCCCTGGCCACACTTCCCCCGCTTGGTGTGCTTTGGGGCTCCTGCAGTGAGGGTCCACTTACCTAGGAGTTTGGGCCTTCCTGGAAACAGAGCCTTGCACCACTAGCCACCAGGGTGGCTGTCCTGTGGCCAGTGTTTTGAGACTACAGGCCTCCTGCATCTTGTGACAGTTACATCCGAAAATGTGGCTTCCTGGTTGCTGCAACATGTGGAAGAAAGAAAAAAAAAACAGTTGAAAACACACACTCACTCTTAAGTGCCTTAGACTAGCGATGACCCCACCCAATTCCACACTCACAGTCCATTGGCCAGAATTAGTCACATGACTCTGTCTCGCTGCTTGAAGGCTGGGAAGTAGGGCAGAGCAGGGGAATGCTTGGGGTCCCCACTGCCCCTGCAGTACTGGTCACTGTGGGAAAACTTATACTTTTTCTGTGCTTTTGTTTGCTCATTATTAAAGGGTAATGAACCCAGCCCTATATTTTTTTCACACAGTTTATTAAAGGTACAAATAAGGTACATGAAAGATCTTTAAAAGGTATCATGAGTAGTAAAATAACTAAGATAAAATTGTTACTTAATTTCTTTATCACATGTTGAGTGGTGATGGGCTGGAGTCAGGGTAGTCACACGCACCCTGGGACTGGCCTAGCATTCCCAGTGGACTCAGCCTAATGGCCATACAGCCCTCTCTTCCACTCCCAGAAATATCCTGGCGTAGACAGGAAATTATGTGATCTCCCCAGCTTGACCCCACTGGTCATCCTTTGAGATTAGTGTCACCTACTGTTTATTGAGTTTTTCCTCAAAGTCAGACACTATTCTAAGCTTTTGCCTCCGTTACTTCATTTCATCCCCCAACAAACCTGTGAGGTTTTTCAGACGAGGCAACAGATGCAGGAAGGGTTGGATTGCCCACGATCATACAGCTATCACGAGGCAGCACTTTGCTCTGAACCTAGGTCTGTCTGATGCTGCTTTCTAAAGTGCCCCACGGGGCTGCCCCACTCATCCTTGACCATGCGGGACCCCACTTTCTGGACACTGCCTTGGGATTCTGTTCCCAGACCACACCCTGGTAGGAAGTTACAGCCCTGAGTGGTGAGTTGAGTCCTTTATGACCCCGACAAGCAGTCAAGATAGAAGATCACTCCGTGAGTCTCCCGAACCAGCAAGTAAGTGGGACCAGGGCTGGCGAGCTTGTCTCCTGACTTCCTGCCAGTCCCTTCCCGTCCCCACTACCCTGACATTGACACGGGCAGCTTGCTTTAAAACTGGGCACCGCATTGAATGTAGGGAGAAAGACACTCTTTCGAAATCTAGGGTGGAGTAGAACTCTAGCCAGTGAAGACACGCCGTGTGCTATGCAGTTGATCCAAACAGGCATTTTCCCAACACAAACAGCTAGGAGAAACTGAGCTCTGTTTTCAGGAAGTTTATTTACAAATTTGTTTATTAAAAAAAAAAAAAAAAAAAGAGCTGGACCACAACCAAAGACTAGTTTCCTTGCAGAATAATATCAAACAAAAAGCCATCTAGTCCCAAGCTGGTATTAATTTGCCTGGTTCCTGGCCTTCCTAATCAGTGCTCACAACCAAACCCATGATACCAAAGGGAAGAGTCTCCGAAAAATGAACCAAATGTGGCCGAGCCTCTATTGCACTGCTTGCTCCAAGAACCCCCGTCCCCTGGAAAGTACATGTGCGGTTTCTAAATGCACAGAGAAAATGAAAGGAATGCCATTATGAAAGGAAAATTAGATGGAAATTTCTAATCCTATCTCGCATACAATATAGAAGTAACTTTAAAATATTCTGCTTTGAGCATGCATTTAATTTGTGCTCTGGGAACCAAGTAATGTTGCTAAGATAAAGCGTTCTAATAATGATTTATGTAAATTTATTTGTACAAAGTAATGGTGTAGTTGCCTATAGCAAATTGCTTGGAATAGGAAATGATATGTACGAAGTATTTTTTTTGTCCTCTGAATGAATACGATAGAGAAAATGAGAGACTCCAGGAAGGGAAAGAAATCCATGTTCGAAATGGAGTCGGGTGCCTCCAGAGGCAGAGACAGCTGGACAGGTTAGAGGGGGAGCAAGTAGTCAGCCGCTCAGTTCAGGGTATTGTCCCGTGATGCTCTCGTTATCTAAGCTGTTTTAAACGCCACACTACGAGAGTGTGTGTTAGATTCTTAGAAGGCTAGAACCCTCTGTCTTAGTGATCGTAAGCTGCTCCAACACCAGAGCTCTTCCAGAAGAGCCAATGACAGATTGCTAGTTCCCATGGTACCCAGGTGGACCGGGCGCTACAACATGGGATACGCAGAGGCCAAGTGTAATTGAAAATTGGGCAATGAATGTCAGTTCCCAGGTATTTTAATACGAAGGCAGTTATGCCTGAGTCATCAAGGGGACCCAGATGTTAACCAATAAAACAGGAAACTCGCCCAAAGACTGATTCATAGACCTGCAGGGAGTCTTCCAGTGGGCTGCCCAGGTAGAGCCTCTGATAACGGCTTTGGGTGTTTCCCAGAAACTTTTGAATTACTTGGAAATCCCCACATGTGTAACAGATCCGTGCTGTGGCCTCGTCAGTGCCTAGTATTTGCCGTAACCTGTACTGTTTGGAAATGGTGTGGTGTTAACACCTTAGTTTTGGGAGGCATTACTTTTCTTTCCCTCAAAATATTTTTACTGTCTCACTTGGTCATGGCAATCATTGTTGTGAGGTCAGGTGAGAGTGTGTAGTCTGTAGGGATACAGAGGGGAACTGAGAGCCACAAAAGTCACCAAGCAAGGTGTCGCAGAAAGGGGGGGGGAGGGGGACAGCTTCCCTGCCAGCATCTGTCCCAGTGCTACCACAAACTACAGCAGATGAACTGTGTGAATTCTGAGGCTCTTGCTTTATTTAAAACAAATTCAGCATTTTGGTCCCTCACAAGCCATTTTGGATTGGCACCAGCTATCCTGAGGGAAATGGGCTTGTCTGATTGGACAGAATGACTTTGCAGTCTGGCCGGCAGCTGCAATGGGCCAAGGCCTGAGGGCTGCAGTTGGAGATCCTGAGGGAGGGGTGGAAAGCCTGCACGGTCTGCAGCACTGAATGGAAACAGCACCAGGTTCAGGGAAGGAGGGTGAGTTTGGGTGCTCAGCAGAGCCGTGTCTAGTGGGCATGCCACGAGGCCGTGGCCTCCGGCAGGGTCGGCTTCAGTGCTGGGCCCAGGATCCCTGGGGTGAGGCACTGGATGTGAGGGCGAGCGTATAAGCCCTACTTTCAGATTCTAGTCCTCTTCTTTCTAGCTGAATGACTCTGGGTGTGATTTCTGAGTTCTGGATTCCTAGTCAATGTATAAGGCTCCTGAGCCTCCATTTCCCCCTCTGTAAAATGGGGGTGATGAATTCAGCGTTTAGAGATGGTGTAAAATAATTCTTAGAAAACACTTGGGACAGTGCTTGGCAGATAGTAAACTCTCATGGTAGCCGTTAAAATGATTATAATTGTTATTCCTCAAGAATCTACGGTCCTGACTGATAATGGAAAATGAAATGAAAACCCATTTTCATTTCATTGAGAATTAATCTGAAACGTTTTGAAATCCGTTCCTGGGTGCCGAAAGATAACAAGGTAACTACGAATTCATTCATCTGTCCTTTCAACCAACAGCTCCTAATGTCGAAGGGCCTTTGCAAGCTGTTTGGGAGGGAGGGGAGGCTGGACACAGGGTTCTGGCTAAGGGAGATGTTTGCACATGGCAAGTAGGCACTGCGCAGGCCACTTTAATAGAATGGTCTTTGTCTTCCAAGAATTCAGAAATTAAACTGGTCTGAATCCTTAGTTGGTGCTGAAAGTGCTGGTTCTGGTCCAGACTCTGCAAATTGGTTTCCTTCAGAATAGTCGTCTTGGCTGGCTATGGAGCAGGTTTATGTCAAGATGAATGGATGGAAAGTCTTGGGTCATTCGCTCCTTCTGCCCGCACAAGACGGTGTTCACATTCTTTGCACATGTGTTCTTGGCCATTGTAGGTCAGGCCCCTAGGCTGAGAGTGCGAATACGCCCTTTCCTTAGAATTCATTTCCATGAGCAGCATATATGCACACTGCTTTCTTATCAAGGCTCGAAGTGAACACAATGTAAAGCATGTTGATTTTGTTTCAGACGGCTGTGTAGTTATGCCACCTGAGAAAGGGTGTTTCACAGAAATGTCTCTGCAGGAAGATAAGGAAATGTGAAACATTCTCAAGTGAAAAGAGAGAATAAGTAACAATTCTCCAATTTACTGGACCCAGTCTGGTCCAGTTCACGGGGCCTCCTGTGGGGAAGGCAGAGGGCGTCCTGAGGTGTGCTGCTTGAGTTCAGAGTGTGATGTGGTTTGGGGTGGGGGAGGGGGGAATGAATCGACAGCTATGCACAAGTAAGTGTTCAAACATGACCTTTTCCCCAGTCCAAGGCAAAGAGGAAAATAAGCACAAGATAGTGAGTTCAATATCCTTACTTGGCAAAATAAAAAGTTGGCAATCTATGCTTGTTCCCGAGACTATTTTTGAAGTTTTATGGCAGTGCAAACTCAGACCTGGGAACTCGCTGGAGTGGGTGCTCTGGCCCCTTCTCCTCTATGCAGGGTCACCTCCCTGTCTTCCTGCCAGGCTCCTGCTTCTGTTGGCTGGAGGTCCGCAGCCTGTGGCTTATCCTCCTTATTAAAAAGGTTAGCGAGTGTTAAAGGCTTCATGGCAATTAAGACCTTTCTCCTGATTTAAGGAGGGAAAACAAATATTTGAAAAGATGAGTGGTCATCTGTCCATAGTGCTCTGGGTTAAGAATCCACAGTCAGCCCTGCCTGGGTAACTCAGGTAGTTAGAGCATCGTCCTGATATGCCAAGGTTGTGGGTTCGATTCCCGGTCAGGACACATACAAGAGTCAACCAGTGAATGCATAAATAAGTGGAAAAACAAATTGATATTTCTCTCTCTCTTGCTAAAAATAAATTAAAAAAAAAAAAGAGTACACAGCCACACACTGCCCTCCTGGCAGAAATCTGGCAGACCCAGCCCCTGCCAAGGCAGAGGGCGAGCTGTTCGTCCCCATGGAAAATGCTGTAGTGTGCCAGCTCTTTCTCTATTGTGGAGATACTGCTGTGTCCACAGTTTATTTCGCTCTCACTCTGGTGTGTGCATATGAACTCTTCAGTGGATATGTTGGCGTTAACCGGGGGCTGAGACTTCTGGGTCCCAACTCGTAACTGTGCTCGGAGCTCCGTGACGGGTGGGAGCAGTGCAGCAGCCGTGGGAGCTCTCTGGTTGAAGAGCAGGGGAAGCAGGCTCAGAGGCGCAACTGGAACTCAGAGTGGCGGCCTCTCCCGGGGAGACTGGAGAAGAAGAGGTGTTCTGAAGTTGGTACCCCTTGAAAGGGAAGGGCATCCAAACTGGCCTCATTGATATGGAAAAGACATTGTGTCACCCCAAGCCCAGGCAAACGGCCCCCGAGCAGTAGGACTTTTACCTGACACGCAGACCCTAATAGAAGGTGTGTTTGTGTGTGCGGTGGGCACATCTCACAGCAAGCAGGTTCAGCCTCCGCTTCAGCGTAACTGTATTCTTGCTAGAAGCTGAGGAGACTTTACTGCCGTCGATTTTTTTCCTTGAGTAGCAGAGCGTGTCATTGCCTCCCACATAATAATACATCATTTTCCAGGTGAACCAAAAGAGGCAGGAAATCGGTTGTAGTAGCTACTGGAAGGTCAAGATTACTCACCAGTTAGAGTTTAACAGGCCTTCCCTGTGGTTGGCTTGATCTGGTGAAGGGATACCTCTCCTGAATCGGGCTTGGGTGAACTGGTAGAGAAGCGGGCAGTGCTAAGTTCTGATGGAGGACTGTATGGTTTCTAGAGAGTTCCATCGGGGTCCCTTTAAGGTAAACGAGGAGATGGCCTGCGCTTTTACAGGGCGGTGTGTGGCTGTGTGATAGGTAGGTGCTTGGTAAATGCTTCTAAACAGTGACGGCCTATTATTATTTTTATTATGGCATTTTTCTTTATCCCTCACATAAATGTACATGCAACATTATACTTAGTTACAAGAATCTATTGTTATATGTATGTATATTTATGTACTCCATGTGTGTAAATATATGTCTGTCCGTATATGCATGTATGGGTAAATAGTGTCATTTGATTCTGGGACGGTGTATAGGGTTCACTGTTTTCTTCAGAAGTGGAAATATCTAAGTCACCCCCATCGAAGCTGCTTCCACCTTTTTATTCCTTGGCCTCCAGTCCTTTCTTCAGCCCTCCTGTCTGTGTGCTTAATTCAACAGAAGTGTAAACAAGCTGTTGTTTATTGTATTAAACATCTTCAGCAGAGATGTTTGCTCTGATTGCCGGAAATTGTTAGCTTATCATGGAACTGTCCCGATAATTCATATTATTCAATTTGCATCACTTATGATAATAATTATTACTACATAAAAGAGCACGGAGCTTTTATTTGTATAGTTCTTTCATTAATAATTTAATTGACTATTACATTCAAGTGGTTCTGCAAAACACATAGCAGAGTACTTAGAGACTGGCCCTTGGCACCTCGGAAAGCCAGAATTTAGCTGTGAATTGTGAGGCTGGGGGTGGGGACCTGGGTGGCCTTGACATTCATTTGGTTGGCTGCACACGTCCCCTCCTGTTTATTTCCAAGCATTTTATTGATTCATCAGCAGTAAGTCTGGTCTGGTCATTTTAACAACCTAAGAAACTCCATCGTGGTGTAGGTCTTGTGGTCACAAAAATGAGTAGAGTGAGACTGGTTGAGAAGTTAGAAAGCTGATGATGGCTAAAGCCATGAATCTGACCCAAAATGATTGCACCCCTGGCTTTGTGTAAACATGGTCTGGGGCTGTTCTGTAGAAATGGGGGGACTTCGTTGGACGTTCCCTTCCCGCACGTGTAATGCGTGTAATGCGGATGTTCTGATACATTTTGCTACAGAGGAACTTAGTTTGTGGGTTTTTGTAGAGCAGGAGAGCACTGCAAATTGTCCTAACTCATGTTGATATATTAAACAAAATGATGAATTGATAACATGCCTCTGGAGGCACGAGAAACGGGGCTGGGTTACAGGGAAGTTCCAGCAGCCGCAGTGTAAAAAAGTCTGGATTCAACAGGGGAAGGAGAGCCAGCAAAGGAATTCCTGTTTGACCAGATCAGCCTGCGTCTGGGAGGATGAGCATGTGCTGATCCAGAGCGTCTTGGAGGAAGTCTTCCACGCCAGAAATTGGAGTTTGTGAGAGTGAATGCCTCTTCTCCGCCAATGGGTGGCGTGTTTGGAGCAGGGGTTCGTGTCTGGCCCTGGGTCCTGGAAACGTGTTCTCTGCGGCTCGGGAAAAGAACTGGGGGTTGTGTGGCTGTTTTGAGAGCACAGTTTTAAAACTTACCTTTTGGAAAGCAGTTTGGTTTCTCGTAATTAAAAATTGTGTCTACGTCTGTAATAAGCAATGGAGTTCCTAGTACAGTGCGCTCCGTGGGCACACTGTGTATTTCAATAGTTAAACCCTTGACAATAACTTACCAGCTCAGGAGAAGGAAGGTACCTTCCCATGGCTACGTGGTGCCCACGACGTCTGTCCAGAAAGCATCCGGCCACACACCATGAAAAATAGAGACGTTGATTGAAGAAGATACAAGACACAAGAAACATTGTATATAAGCTAATGATGCCTCTCCCCTTCAGAGTAGGCATGTTGGGACCTCACACAGCTCTCCCAGTTGCCATCAGCTGCCCTGTCGTATTTTCCTGAATCTCATGGACAGTCTGAAATCTCTTCCCTTGTAAAGGTGATTTCAGTTTTGGGAAAAGCCAGAAGTCACAGGGCACCAAATCTGGGATGTAGCGTGGCTGAGTCACCTGCGTGATTTGATGTCTCCCCAAAAAACTACATAAGACATGATGCATGAGCATACCTGTTGTCATGATGAGCCTGCCATTCACCAGTTTCCCATAGCTTCAGCCTTCTGAATCATATGAATAGTTTCCACAGAGGAATGTTCAAGCTTAACGCAAAATTTGATGCAGATTCATCGCTCTATTTGCTCATTTTGAATGCGACGGCCACACAGTACACACGCTCACTCAACAGTGCCTACTGCCCCCACTGACTAGTACAGTGAAGTCCTCACTGTTCATGCATGTGCGTTCCAGCCCCCTCTCCTTGGCTGCCAGGTTACATCAATGTCGTGTAAACCATTCTCGTTATATTAACAATGGCTGGACTTTATCCGGGCAGACCTCGTATGTGTCACTCTGGGTAGACTAGTTTTGGGGTAACAGCACCCAAAACTCATAAAACAATGGGGCATAAAACAATGAAGTTTTATTTCTTGCTCGCTCCATGTATCTGTTGAGGCTGGCTGGGGACTCTGTCTGTCATCCTTGTTCTCATTCCCAGACGAAGGCTGAGTCCCCATCACTTTGGCTGAGAGAAAGGAGAAAATGACGAGGTACATGTTGGCTCTCAAAGCTGTCCAGTTGCAACACTTGTCACTTCCACTCACATTGTATTGGCCAAAGCTAGTCACGTGGCCACACCTACCTTCCAGTAGGTGAGAAAATGTAATACAGCTGTATACTTGAAGGTTAAAGAGCTGCAATACTTATAAATAGCTCTATGATGTCCACAGTATATACCTTCAATACTAGAGCTAGAACTCAAGAGACCTAGCTCAACTGAAGCAAGTGAGTGGAATTTATGAGATGATTCTTTATAACCTTCAGAGAATGGACCAGTCACGTGAAGTGGGGTTGTCTTATCTCCTCAGTCCTGTCTAGGAGAGGGGGTCTACCCCAGTCCCCCATATTCTCCATCTTACACGCAATCACAAGCCACTCAAACACGATGCTTGTTATGCAGGTCCCAGAGCACATGGGGTCCCCTAGCCATCCTTCCTGGCCATCCTAGTGCCCCTCCAAGCTCCTCCTACCCAGACACTCTAGAATGGCCACAAATCCTTGGTTACTCTCTTGGGTGGTCATTGTGGAGTGTCCCAGTGTTGGAAGTCACCCTTTAGAAGGCTTCTTTCTGCAAGGACAAAGCCCAGTCAGTTGGGGTATTGGTCTGTGTGTGCAGCTTACTGTAGGGAAGTTGTTCCTCCCTCACCAGGCTCAGGGACGCTCCTGTTGTCCTTGCCTCCATTCTCTCTGGTCCTTCTGTTAGTCTCTGCTCGGGGCCCTTGCTGAAAGGCCCCCTGCCTGGAACAGAACCCTTGGGTCTGGGCTTGGGTTGTTGGTGTAAACGAGTTCCATCAGGGCCTTAATTATGTTCTTTAAGGCCCCCAAAGGCATTGATATCCACACAGGAGAGCCTCACTTAGCCAGCAAATTCAGCTGTCTGGAGTACAGCCAAGAGTTAGGAAGAAACAGAACATATCTCCGAGAACATATCTTTGAGAACAAATGCATGCACTAAACTCAAGTAAGTGGGTCCTGACGGGTTTTGGGTCCTTAAGTGCAGGCACACTCCTGACTATCTTGGCTTTCTGATTCTCCGCACTGTTATAGATGACAGCACCGAGGCACAAAGAGGTTAAATGATTTGCCAAAAGGCTCAAAGCTCTAAGTGGTAGAGCAGGTTCTTGTGATTCCAGACTTAGTTGGATGTTTATGATGGTGGCAGAGAGATAAGGAAAAAGGTTGAACTGTATTTAACTCTTTTAAGAGAAAGAAAGTAGTAGAGAAATAGGTAATGGAGGATGATTCCCTTCAAAATGGACACTTTATTTTTTTGTGATGTGGATGAATATTAGCTGGCTGAGAAAATCTAGTCAGTGGAACTGCGCTTCCTGATTCTTCTAAATGAATGTGAAGTTTCTGGAGTTCTCTTCACCAAACATCTAGTCCAGCTGGTATACACATAGACGCCTACGAAATAGGCCTTTGCACAATCAAGATAAAACCTGGACTCAGTCTGTGTCAAGGTGATGGGCCTGGCTCCAGCATGCTCAGGTGGGCGGCGGATGGCCTCGGGAATACCTCGGAGCAGGAGCCGGTCCCGTCTACGTGACTGCGGACAGCTGCTTCATCAGGGAAGTTCCCGCACTGGCGCCAGTGGCCACCAGCTCATGGGCCCTCCCTAAGGCCCTCCATTTGTGTGGAGCCTTATAGTTTTCAAAGCCCCGGGATGCACACAGCGTACCCCGCTTACCACCATCCCGTGTGTTAGGCAAAGCAGTCATCAGTGTCACTTCCATCATTTAGGCAAGCCTTGGAGGAAGGTACCCAAGACCACAGGGCTGGCGAGAGGCGGGCTCTGAGCACCTCACTCAAACCGGGAGCTTGCTCTCCTCGGTTGCTCCGTGAACACCCACTCTGTGCATGCCTGGGGAGGGCCCCTAGAGGGTGATTGAAGGGGAGCCTGCCCCTGCTCCCACCAGCTTTCTTTCCTAGTTCGGAAAGTCCAGTCCCTCGGAGGAAGAAAGAGGAATGGAAGGGTCCAGTCACAAGATGATCCACTCTGCTCTCAGACGGAAGCAACGTTTGAGATGACGTGAACTGGAGGAAAACCACCTTGGAACCTCAGGCAGTTTGGAGGCAGCCTTCCTATCCCAGAAGCCCCACAGCCCTGCTTCCTGGGCCAAGGACAAGGCTGAGACTTCCCTCTCTGGCCAATGAGACACATGCCTGGGGATTGCTGGTCGCTAGGGGGGCGCTTGCAGGAACCCAGGGAGTAGAGGGCAACCTAGCCCAGGTGTGCCCTGAATGTGGAAAGGGAAAGAAGGTTGGCTGATGTCAGACTCTCCTCCTGGTGCTGGGGGTCAGGGCATCCTGGCGTGGTCCCCCACCCGAGATCTGGTCCCGGCTCATCTTTATTAATAGCTCAGGGTTAGACGTGTAGCCAGTTAGGGGACTTCTGGGTCTCTGTTTTTCTCATCTGTAAACAGTTCTCAACCTCATTCATGATTTAAAGAGGCTCAAATCTACTCAACAAGAAGATACTGTTTGTCGCTTGTCTGACTAGCAAATATTACGGAATTTGAGAATATCCATTTCTGGAGAGGGGTTGGGAGACAGACACCCTCTCTCAGTTTTCATGGCAGGGTACATCAGCAGGCATGTTGGGGGGGGGGCGTCGGCAGTGTCTGTGGAAAGTTATATGCACCGACCCAGCAAGTTCACCCTTAGCAGGGCATCCTGTGGATCTACTCACCGAAGCACCAGAAAGTGGGCAACGAGGGTGGCTTGGTGTTGCTTATAATGGCGCAGGAGGACAAAGCAAGCATTCCGGATTCAGGACTTGGGATATGGCCTTCTGTCTTAGACCGTTTGGACAGCTGTAGCAAAATACCGTGCACTGGGTGCCTTATAAGCAACAGAAACGTATTTGCCACAGCTCTGGAGGCTGGAAGTCCAAGATCAAGGTGCCGGTGTGGTCCAGTGAGGGCCCTTTTTCAGGTTGGAGACTTCTCGTGGTACCCTCACATGGAGAAAGGGGCCAGGGAGCTCTGCGGGGTCTCTTTTATAAGGAACACTAGTCTCATGTGTGAAGGCTTTGTCCCCATGACCTAATTACCCCCCAAAGGTCCCACCTCCCACACCATCACACTGCGGGCAGGATATCAGCATGGACTTTGTGGGGACACAAACATACAGACCACATTCCTTCTGAAGTGACAAAAGCCAGTGGCAGGAAGGTGAGGTTCTGTGTATGTAAAAAAAAAATCAAGTCATATATATGTGTCTACATAGGTACATGCATGTGTGTCCTCATGTTTTTATAGTTACTTTTGGCAGGATACACAAGAAAAAAGCAGGGGGGACAGAGGGCTGCAGGTGGGAGGGAAGGCAACTTTTTGTACGTCACATTTTGCCTTAGAAAAACAAGTGTGCATCTCTCAGTGTCATATTTTTTTAATGTTTACATGGGACTGGCATGTTTAGGCAGTGGGACCATCGACCATTTATATTTAAATTTTTTTCTGTTTTTAAAAATTACCTAGTAAATAATTGCATCTTTGAATGAAAAGGTTGGACTTCACCCTCTCTGAGAGCCCCTTCCAGTTTAGAAATTTGCTGAGGGCACAGGATTTGGTAAGCCCGTGCCCAGCCCTGTTCTTTTTGTAGCATGTAATGAAGCCGTTCTCTGCCCACAAGGCGTGTAGGGTCAGAGTGGTGATGGCGGATGGCGAGAAACACACTTGAACAGGTAAAGCACCCAAATGACAGCATTCTCTGCTGGAGGCTGACTTGTCGTGCTGGGCCAGGACTCGTTTTTCTTCCCCAGGAGAGAGTTGAGTCTGTGCAGGGGATGGGGAGAGCCACTGAGAGAAGGGGCTGGTCAGTGCGGCTGCCTGTGCTTGGGGCCTGAGGCAGGGCCCAGCCTGGTCTGGATCCTTCTGAATTCCCGATTGTTATCTCTACCAGTAGAGGAACTCACACATATCTGGTGCCAGGGGCTGTGATCATCTTTCTGTGCAAGGGTTGTAGTTCCTGTTTTCCTCCCCATTCTATAGATGAAGATGCAGATGTGCCCCTTGCTGCTGCCTTAGCTTTTCAGTAATGAACACGCTGTGCCCCTGCTATGCTGTACGCCTCCTGGGATCTGAGTGCTGACTGGAACAGTCACTGAACTGAGGAAACTCCCAGAGAAGGGGAAGTACAGGGGTGGTCAAGTTCTCACTCAGCTGTGGAGCCCCCTGGAATTTTCTGTCTCATGGTAAAGGGTTTGCTTTAATTACGGAGGCCGAGTGCCTTGCCAGCCACCTGATAGCCTGCCCATCCCTGCATCACGGTGCTCCCCACACTGTGTGGGAACCAGGCTGTGGGGGCCTGGTGGGCAAGGCCTCGATTCATCTCCCTGACCCACGGGCCTAGAACTGGCCCTTAATTAGGGTTCCAAGAATGCCTCCGACATGGGTAGGGCTAGTGCTGGCGGGCAAAACAGCTGTTGGAGCAAGTGACACAAAAAACACCCCTCACACTTGCTGTCAGTTGGAAGGGAGATGAAAATGAGGAGAAGTGGTGGATTTTTTTTTTTTTTTGGTCAGGCGAAGTCGTATTTGGTAGCAAAGTAACTGCCCCGGTGGAGGTGGGGGTGGAGGTGGGGGTGGGGGTGGGGACTGCGTGGTTACTTCCATCTGAGCTTGCTCTAAGCAGAGTGAATTGTAGGCCCTAGAGAACTGAGCTGTGGTTTAGGAAGGGGCAGACAGGAAGGGAAAAGCGGTGAAAAGGAGGGAAAGTGAGTGGAAGTGATTGGCCAGCGGCCCTGGGAGGCTGAGCTCCGGGGAGGCTCCTGGAGAGATGGGCCTGGGGGTTTGCCTGCCGACTTCTCCCCTCCCACGTGCTCAGCCGCGTTCACTCTGGGCCGCGTTTTGAGGCAGCTGGGAGAAACTCTTGTGTGTGTGTGTGTGTGTGTGTGTGTGTGTGTGTGTGTGTGCATAATTGATAAAAATGAATAAAGCTAATGAGATGGGGACTACCCCAATATCCTACTCGAATAATGAGCCTTGTGAAAGGAACACTTCATGAAAACCTAAAAACCAGAATAAGCATTTCAAGTTAATTTTATGATGCAATGCAGAACGATGTCCTAAGCCTGGGGCATCTAGACAGCTCCCAAGTTAAGATTTAAATGAAAATTCCCAGAGTGCCTTTTACCTCAGTCAGTCCAGGGCACCAATCAGTCTTCATCCACTGGATGGAACCGACGTGACCTCCTGGCACCCAATGTGACAAACGACTCGGGGTGGCAGTGTTAGATCCCTCTTCACGGACTTTGGAGTGCTTCGATCTGTGAGTTCCAGGGAACCCCTTCTGCATGTGGTCAGTGATGTGAAGCCCACCTTGTGGCGTCCCCTTGAGAACTTCCTGGCACTTGTTACTGAATAGTTCAGTGAGCAGTGGGACTCTCTTCATAAACTGTTAAGGAGGCTTTCTCAGCACAGGTTTCTGGGAAGAGGGAATCCCTGGGAAGCTTTCCAGATGCTGCTGGAAAGGTAGCTAGACACTGTGACCACGTGTATATGACACCAGGATCATGTCTTAGTGAGTGGGGAGGATGGGACCTCTTGGCTGTGATTCTGAGGAAGGCTAAGCACGAGAAGAGTAGACACCCAAACTGCCTCTGAACCCACGTTAGTGTAGGAAGCCCCCAGGCCTGGGGAAAGTAAGAAGACAGGGGTGTTGCAGCCCCTGTCATACCTGATACTTCCTCATGGTAGGCGCCCCTGTGTCGACCCAGCTGATGGAATCTGGAGAAGACTGGGGTCTGTTTCATCTTCACTGCAGGACAGTGGGCTGGGAACCCCCACCCCTGCACTGGTCCACAACCAAGCATCAGAGGAGACCCCTGCCCCTTCTTAGGGCCTTAGAGCTTCATGAGATAGCTTTTGACAGCACTGGCCATACATACCTCTTAACACCCCAGCTAATGCATTTTACCTTGGAAGCTTCCTCCAGTACTGGGGGTTTCTTTAAGGAAGAAACGGAGGAAGTTGACTTCTACCTGCATGATCAGGAGAGGTCACTAAAGCTGCCCTCCCTACAGGGGAGGGGTCTGCCCCAGAGGGCCAAGGATTTCTGCTTCCTGATCCATTTAAGTAGTCTTCTGGCTTTTCTTCCAGCCAGCAAGAACTGAGAAGTATCGAGGAGCAGTCTCTAAGCTGTCTGCTATGTCAGGAAATGTTCATGAATGAAAAAAGCCAGTGTTTATAAATCTTATTTCCCAAGACAGAAAGCTGATGGTCTGGAGTAGAGGCCCATGCGGTCAGGGCCTGTCTCTCACCTTCACTGCGGTGGCCTAGACCCTGCGTACGACAGGCCACCAGCTTCCTAAAAGGGCAGATGTGGGCTCAGGTGGTCTTTCGTAGTGAGTGCCAAGTTCTGAGATGCCCTCTCCCCCTCCCTACTTTGACCTCTCTTTAAATCCCACCACCTTCCCGTGTCCAGACTGCTGCCCACCGGACATCCGTCATTACTCCAGCCTCAAGGGGTCTGCTTTCCTCTGGCACCCACTGCAGATGTCGCGGCGTGTGTTTCCAGGCATTTTCTGTGAATCGTAGTGAAAGGGCTGCGTTTTGTGGAGGACTTGGCTTTTATTGTTATTCTTTTTTTAATTTCTAAGATTTTATTTATTCATTTTTAGAGAGAGGGGAAGGGAGGGAGAAAGAGAGGAAGAGAAACATTGATGGATATGTGGGAGAGACATCAATTGGTTGCTTCCTGTACACACCGTGGCTGGTGACCGAGCCCGCAACCCAGGCGTACCCCCTGACCAGTAATAGAACCGACGACCTTCCGTTTTGCAGGACAGACGATGCCCAACCAATAGAGCCACACCAGTGAGGGCTATTGTTATTTTTAATTAGAAAGGCTTTAAGGCTAATAGTATCACTCCCAGCATCAGTTTCTGATACACTTTCTTCATTAATTCATTAGTATATTCATTATACACTCAAAAAAAACAGTCCTTAAGTTTGTGTTGGATACTTGAGATTCAGGGACGCGGGGACCAGTCAAGGAAAGCTGTTCGGAAGGGGTGCTGGAGTCAGCCAGGTAAGAGGGTCTGGAAGTGCGAAGGGCTGGCCCAGCCTGGAAGTGCGGAGGAGAGGAGGGGATGAAGTCAGCCAGGTTAGGGGGGCGGGTTCGAGTGCCAGGCTGGGGGTTTGGGACTCCAGGCCTCCTTGCCGATTCCTCAGTACCTAGCTGAGGCAGGAGCTCAGAGAGTGACCGTGGTCTGCTGGAAATTCTACTTTTCACTTTCTCTCCAAACCGTCCGTTAGAGCAGGAAAAGGCAGTGTCCTCTATGAGCCGATCTGACCTGGGAGAGACGCCTGGACACAGCCTCACAAGGCCCGTCCTCCTGGGCAGAGCATCCGCTCTGACACACCGGTGTTTCCCGGTGAAGTGCCTGTGTTTGCATATCATTGACATTTGTTGTACATGAAGAAACTAGGTGTTGGGTGCTCTGTCGGTGTTTCCTTCGAGTTTCCTGAAGAGGGAGAGAGACACCTGTCTCTGCCTGGTCCACGCAGATTAAAAACAACACCCATCCACCCAAACAGGAACGTTCCCGTTTGATCGAAGCACTTAGTATTTAGCTCTGACCTTTCAAACGTGTCGTTTGGGGCAGCAGCCTGTTAGACACAGCCTGCCAGGCTCCACTGGAACACTCAGGGAAAAGGTCTAACTAGGATGTCCCTGTCTTTTTGAACAAAGTGCAAGAAAAAGAAGCCTCTCCTCCTCCCCCGTTGCCCCATTGAGAAGCAGCTTGGCTTTCCAGAGAAGGGAAAGAAGGAAAGTGAACAGTGGATCCCAGAGAAGTGTGCCGTGGGCTCCTGGGAGAACTCCAGCCCGGATTGGGCTGCTGGGGTCACCTCCGCCTTCCTTAGCAGTGGGTAGAGTTTACGTCTCCCCTTCCTGCTGTCGGGCTGACTCCTGAGCCAAATGTCACCCCATGCAGGTGTGTACCCCATTTTCTTATCACACGGTTCCCTTTGCATTGTTTGGCCTCGGTCACAGGTCATGGAATGCAGCCCTGAGTGGGAACTCTGACACTATCGAGGCCATTCCCTTCCCAGCAAAGGGTTCCGGGTTCCATGATGCACATGATGGACCCGTGCTTCTGCAGCCCTCTTGTATGGGACCTTCCACTGTGCCTTGCGAAGGTGCTTGCGTGAGAAGTGACTTACATTAGCAAAAGCCTCTCAGACCGCCTCTTCCTGGGCAGGGCCGTGTGGCGTGCGGGGTGTGAGTAGTAGTGCAAGGATGATCTGGGCAGAGTGGCCAGTGTCCCAGGCTCCGCACTGCCCCAGCCACTGCAGGTTCTAGATTGGGCCATTTAACCTTGTGGGACCTCATTTTCCATACCTATAAATTAACAGCTACAGCCCAGATAATCCTAAGATTTCTTCCAAAATGAATACGCTGTCATTGTACCCTAACAGTTTGTGTACAGATTTCAGCTCATTCTGAGCTTCTTCCTGTCAATTGCCAAGGAATAGCACACCCTTTTAGGAGTTCTGTTCCTCAGGTTTTCTGAGCCTTTACTGATCTAAAGTATAAAGTAGCAGCAGTGTCATTGTCACTGTAAGTGACCCTAGGTTTTTAAAATGGCCTTACTGGTGTTTTGGAGCTCACATCGTGCCCAACTCTTTGCTGAACCCTCCGTACAGAGAGTTCGTGATTCGGAGACCAAGATGCTGAGATTCCCTCGAAGTCAGGGCACACTAGCTTAGCCTGCTTCCAAGCAGAGACGGACAGTCTGCGAGGCAGAGGATGACTTTTTCTGGCCTGTTCAGAGGGCTTGCAAGTGAAATTTGTTTCCTTTTGTCCTTTTCCATTTGGCAAATATCCTTCAACTTTTGGCTGTGAGTGGGCTGGCAAGAGTGCAGCTAATCTCTGGGTAAGGGCTTTATCTCCTCCAGGGCGTGACCAGCCGAAACTTTTTGCTGCACTTGTTGGCTGGGACTTGGAGGGATTCTTGGTGGCCCTGTTCGCTGAGGCTCAGACGGGGCCGGCCAAGAGGGCTCCACACTCACGATAAAAGTAGCTGGCAGACTGCAGGGGGCAAGTGGATAACTTTCTGATAACTATTCATTTTCAGGCATGCCAAGGCTGCACTTGAAACTCGAGTTATTCACGAGCATAGTAGCCAAGCTCTCAGTTACGTGGTTTTTCCCTGCTGAGTCCAGAAGGGATAGGGCAATTTTCTGAGAAGTGCGTGGGGAAACCCTTTGTAAAAGGGCACCAACGAGGCAATTGGTGTGCATGGCTGACCTACATACTGAGATTTTGGGGGAGAGAAATGCGCTTATCCCAGGAGGAAAGGAAGTTTCTTGACAGAGAGCCCAAGCAGCTGTCTCCAAAAACATACCCTGTGTGTTTCTAATATAGGAACAAATACAACTGTTCCAAGGCAGAGGGGAAAGACGCAGATGGTAAGAGACAGAAAATGATGGACATTTCTTTGTGTGACAGAAGCAAGTAGGAGCCACGGTCGTCTGTGATCTGATGTCTCACCATGCCATCCCCCTTCCTCCAAGTCTAGTCACTCTAACATCAAGAGGGATGCTTGTGCAGACGAGACAGATGTCCTGAATGACCTTCCCATCCTCCTAGGACCTCACCTGTGTCCACTTATTTCTCTGAATCTCTCTCGCCCAGGCTCCTCTCTGATTGCTGTCCCCTACCCCTTCTGAAAGCTGTTTGGAGGAGTAGCAAAGGCCACCGAAGGGGCTTCAGAAAACTTCGGTCCAGGTCTGGACTGTGCAACACCTATCTCCCCCTTTGAGTATTTCCTCCAGATCTTCATTTGTTTGTTTGTTCCTGCCACCTTTTATTTGACATGCATTTATTGAGCGCTTACTACATTCAGGGCACTGTAGGCTCTGCAGATCCAGCGGTGAGCACCGCCGATGAGCTCCGACCCTCACGGAGCTCACACAGACTGGCTCATTTTATGGCACATCCTCTTACACCTCAGAGGTATCGCTGTATATTTGCTGGCTGGATAAATGGTTCAGACCTTCTCCGAGTGACCTACCCATAGTTAAAATGTCCAGACTCTTCAGTTGGGGAGTGTCCCAACTGGGGGAAAAGAAAGGTAGCCATCACAGAGACTTCTGCTAATAGAGATTCTAGGCCCCGGTTTCAAAAGTGCCGAGAACGTCACTCACCTTAGTTTGCCCTTAGTTTGGGGTCCAGCAGGTGTGATGGACTGCCCGAGTGTTTCACCTTATGAATTGGTCACTCGTTCAGATACTCACTGGAGACCTGTGACGGGTCAAGCACTCTGCTTGTGTTCCTGTGGAGGCATCCATTGTATCACCAGCAAATTCTTCCCTCCGCACCTCAGAGAGGGTGCAAGATGATCGCGGACTTAACAGAAATGTAGAACCTAGGACAGGGTCTCCATGGAAAGGGTTGCTTCTGGTGGGGTTTCTGCCGATGGGCTGACTGATTTCCGTGATTTTCCACGAAGCCGGGAAAAATACAATCTTCTGCTTCCTTTTCCCCTTTCCCCACGTAGGTACTATTACTTCGTTGTTCCCTATTTTTCATTTGAGAAAACTGAGGCTTCCAGTGGTTAATAATTTGCTCAAGGCCATCCAGTTGAGAGTGGTGGAGGGAGGATTTGAACCCAGGCCTCTGCCTCCTGATTCTACACTTGCCATATTGGATTTTTGTCTGTGAACAGGCTCAGGCCTCAGGAGGCCAAATGAAGCCTCAACAATCTGGGCCTAGGCTGAACCCAAACTGCCCACTGACCTGCTGGTTCTCCTTGACGATTTGTGGGGCCTCTGCTGCATGTGCCTGGTCAGGCACTTCGGGAAGGTGTCCAGAAACCACAGATCATCCAGAAACCACGGATCAGCTGGTAATGTTCTGAGTAAAGCCGCTTTGAAGGAGACCGGAGAGACATCATGTTTGCGGAAGAGCTGTTGCTACATTGGTTATTATAGCTAGTAGCTCCCAAAGGGCAACTGGAACCGAACTGTGTAACCCTGAGGGGACACTCGTGATTACAGGAGTCGCCTGGGCTTCGGGGTCACTTGGAGTTATTAATAATGGCGATACAATGTTAGTTCCCATCGTCTTTTGTTTTCTTTCACTTTTACTTTGTATGGGTTTCAGGTGTGCTGGTTCCCATTTTCTGAGCGCCTGCAGTGGACGAGGCCGCTCACGCTGGGTCTTCCATGCCGTACCCCAGTCTGCCCCAAAGCCCTGGAAGGGGGTTCCCGTGATTCTGCTCCACAGAAAAGAACCACAGGCTCAAAAGTTTAAGTGACTTGCCCAGGGTCACACACCACAGCTCTGGTTGCCTACTTAGACTGTGCTTTTTCCGCTGCATCATCTATTGTGAACATATTTCCTGACACCTCGTATGTGCCAGCCTTTGTTCCCAGGACTGGGGGTGCCGCGGGGAATACGATAGCTAGGTCTCTGTTTCCGGAGTTTACACCAGACAATGGTGGCCTGTCGGGGCCTGGGACCCCCCACTCGAACTAGGTAAGTGGGAGAACAGGGTCCAGGACATGATATGAAGAAGGCCTTGAGTCTGCAGGGTCCGAAGCTTCTTTTGTGGTTAGTATTTGATCAGGCATGTAACTTTAGAGATGGGGGTCCTGTAATGAGGTTTAATTATTTATCAGTGTTTGTTAAAGGGGAAGATCCAGAACGGGCATTCTGGGGTTAGGGGGTTTGCAGTTTTGCCTCCTTGGTTTCCTTTGTCCCGCACTCAGCACCCATCTCCCACCCAGCCCTTCGTCAGGTAAGGAAGCTGATAGCTGCTAGTCTCACCAGCAGCCCTTCATGTGACTCTGGGGGCTGCGTGGATGGCACTGGTGTGGGACTGTCATGATCCTTGCAGCGACTTTAGTGCCTTGGCCCCACCCACTCACTGCTGCTGGCAGCTGCCGCCTTTCTCCGGTGTTACCACAACCCACACCATCTCTGCAGGTCTCCTAACCTCCAGTTCTTCAGGTGAGAACCTCGGAAAGGTGCCTTTCTTTGTCCCTGAGTCAAAGCCCTTTTGCTCTCTTCCCTGGGTTCGCTCTGTCTACACCAACTCTGATGACGCGAGTGAGACTTTTGTCAGCTGGTCCTTTTCCCACGGTTTCCTGATTTCAGGCCCTGTCTCTGGCCTCCTGTATTTCAGCAAATGCCGGCTGAGCACCCCCTCCCTGGAGGGTTTGGTCAGGGAGGGTCAAGGTCTTCGTGGGAGAGAAGATCAGAGATGATTCCTTCAAGCCCTGAGTATTACTGATGAGAAAATTGGGACATGGGAAGGAATCCTGCCCGTGCTGACCCTCCAGAGTCACAGTCCTGCATTCGGTCCATCACACCAGCCACGTCCTGGGTACAGACTATCTTTAGTGTGAAGGTGTTTCAAAAGCTGGAATTTCGAGCTATTATTAGAGGGATCATGGAGCCGCTGGGATTACATACAGAGTATTCTCTAGATCACAGGTAGCAAACACTAGGTCTGAGGGCTGAATCCAGCCCTCCACCTTGTTTTATCCAGCCTGGTACCTTGTTTCTACCCGGCAGCAGCGCCAAGCTCTTGCTTAACTATTAAGGAGGAGTTACATTTATACAGTCCTAAATTACAGTTGGTCCTTTGAAGGCAAGCGCGAGGCTGATGTGGCCCCCGGTGGAAATGAGTTTGAAGCCCCTGCTGTAGAACGTACAAGAAGCACAGTCCTTGTCCCACCTTCAGGGTATGATAAGGGGCGAGGATGGGGTTACAGATAATTAAACAGCACTTTTTTTTCCTTTTCTGATTAGAAGTTATTGTTTAGTGTTAAAAATAAACACATTAAAATCCTAACCAGTTTGGAACTACTGATCATGGAAAGTTTAAAAAATCCCCAGTGATCCACCCATCAAGGATTTTCTGTACATGTATTAACATATCTAATACTATTTTGCAAAAAAAAAAATAGGCTTGATATGTAGTTCTGCAACGTGCTTTCCACTCTGAGCAACTTTTCCCTCCAGTACCTCATTCTACCTTTCTCTTTGAAAAGCTGCCAGTTTCTATTACATGAATGAACCAGGGTTTAGCTGACTGATCCCTTTGTGATGGACATGCTGCTCTTTCCAGTGTTCTCCTGCTATAGCTGATGCTGAAACGACCCTTGTGTGTGTGTGTGTGTGTGTGTGTGTGTGTGTTTGCACAGTTGTGTGTTCCTGGACAGTGAATGCCTGTCAGGAGAATCGCTGGGTCAAAGCCAAGGTGCATTTTAAATGTTATGGAAAGTGCTAATTCTCCCTCTAGAAATGGTAGGACCTACGAAGGCTCTCCTCAACCATACATGTGCCTATTTCTTTACATCCTCACCCACGTGGTGTTTACTGATCTTTTAAATCTTGGAGCTAAGTGTTTTTAAAGGGACAGCATAATTCTTTGGTACAATGTAAGTTCATTTTAAAATGTTACTCTCTTCTCTCTGGGTGCAGAGTTTGTTTATTTATTTATTTATTTATTGAAAAGATTTAGTTTCTTTTTAGAGAGAGGGGAAGGAGAGAGAAAAAGAGGGAGAGAAACATCAATGTGCAAACATTTCATCGATGAAACATCGATGCAAAAGAGGGAGAGAAACTGATTGGCTGCCTGTCACACACATTCCAAGCAGGGACTGGGCCCGCAACCCAAGCACATGCTCTGAACGGGAATCGAATGGGTGACCCGTAGCTTTGCAGGACGATGGCCATCTCACTGAGCCACACTGGTCAGGGTGGGGCACAAGGAGTTTAAATGTACAGTGGTTACCTTTTAGATAGGACTCCGCCTGCCTGGTCCATGTGTTGTAGATGTTTGTGTTGTGGCTGCGATGAATGAGGAACAAATTCACATGGACTACAGAGGTCCTGTGGAGAAAAAGGGACAGCATGGCCACTCTCTTAAGTGAGGGAGAGGGCCTGAGAGAGATCATGTCCCTGCCTGGACAGGCTTTTATTGCATTTCTGGGCACATTACTTGGAGGATGGTCCTCATTTACTATGCACAGGTTCGCTTTAGGTGGTTACCTTTTACAAATAACAAAGGAAAGAATGTTGCTAATCACTTCAAAGAGAAAGGACATTTGCAAATGTAAAGGGGAAAAGTGGTTGAACTGGTTACACCCCATACTTCGGAGGTTTAGTGCAGATTGCAGTAAACCTTTGCTGCCTCGATTCCAGGTGAGGGAGTTTTTAGCAAGAGCAAGCCTCAAAGCAGCCTAGGTACAATGCAGGCCTGATTCCCCACCGGAGAACCGATCTGTGGGTTTGCTTCCTGTGTGCCGAACACGCACCTGTCTGTTTTCAGACAGAGCTGGGCTACATTTAGCATTCCATGTGGATAGGTTCCCTATAGTTTTCATTTCAGATTTTTGGAAACCTGAAACGAAAGCTCAGTCCCTTCCCAACATTTTTTCCAGTGTCTCCTGTTGGAGCTGACTTGTTTACTGGTCCCTGGCCCCACAGGCTGTTGAATGTGGACACATCGGCCTTCTCCGAGCTGTATAAGGAGAAAGAGCCAATTTCCAAGGCTCCACATTTTACTGGGCACCAGGAAACTCCTTGAAGCTGGCTGATTTTTAAGTTAAGCTCCCCATCAAAACGGCTTCCCCCAGCAGGCTTTAGAGCACACATTTCCTAACCCAGATGGCCTTGCCAGCTTGGACACCTGGCTGGGACAATGAGCTGGCACCTCCTGTGTCCGCATTAGTGCTGCTCCCGTGATGGCGCTGACGGTCTCAGCTGTGCTCACTGCCGCCCTCTCCCAGGAGCGCTGGGGAGATGGAAATGGGCTTGGCCAGGGAGCCTTTGCCCAGCTCCACTCAGGCTCCAATGGAGCCAAGGGCAGATGAATCAGCCTTCCGTGGAAGCTCATCATCATGGGATGCTCCCCTTTTTAAAATCAAACTAGGAAGAGGTAAAACCACCTTCTCGGGAAAATTGTGCAATGGCCTCATTGTTCTGGGTATCACCACCTGTTCTTTCTGCCTTTCTTCCTCCCCACCTCTTAGAACACACCCTGACCACACACCTTTACACCTCTTAGGGCACGAGGATGCCTGCTTTTCTCTAGCCTGTTTTAGGGAGTAACCCTGGTATCAGTCATTTATACTCTAGTGTGAATGCAAGGTATTGGATTTTGGACATTAGGCAACAGGGGTGAGGAATGAGCTTCCCGTAGGGGCTTTTAAGGTATGGCTCCTTCTTATTCTCTGAAATTACTCCAACAAAATAATCCTCTCCTGAGTGTTGAGTGGATTCAGTGAGCTGAGATATTTAGACAAAGCGGAGGCAGGGTAATAGTGTCCTCCTCTGGAATCTGAACAATTCTGAAAACCACGCAGTCCCCAACCACTCATGTTTGAGTGACAACTTCCAAAAATATACTTTGTGCCTTTTTAAAGCTCTTTTAATTTGAACTGTATGATACACGCACAAGCCATTCAGTTTGTTCAGATGGGTAGTGAGTGAATACACTGAAAGATGAAGAAGCGAATCTGAAGTGTTAAGACAGGCAGGCAGGGGTGATGAAGATTTCACCTGCAGAACTGTCGTCCTCAAGCTATGGTGAGTTCTCCAGAATGAGCAGAGACGTGGCAGCGTCCCATACATCTTGGCCTGTTCTCAGGCTGACGTCTGCATAGTGACACGTTTCTGACAGGTGACATGGAGAACTGAAAACATATCAATGTCAAGGCCAGCCAAGGAAAATCCTGTTAAATTATCACATGGTCCAGAAGTCCCATTTCCAGATTGTTGGCTGAGGGACGGACATATGTGTGTGGCCAGTGGTCATTTTTAGGGCTCAGGCCCTGGTTTGAGGAATCATATTTCCCCACAACCAGGCATGATATTTAGAGCATTATGTTAGTCACCTTATATGATTAAAGCTGGTCCCCATTGGCTGCCCCAGGGCTGGGTTGAGGGTAGAGGACTGACTGACTCACCCTATACCTGTATGCACATCATCAACATCTTGATATTAGTAAGCAAAATGAGAGGGGGCTGATGTTTGTGTCTGATTTGGGGCATTCCCTCAACACTGGCTTTTCTCTCTTCCTGCTCTAGCCTTTGCCGGTTAGCTTGAGATTTCTTCTTGTAGAATCCTGAGCTGTTCACTCTGAAAGAGGCCTTAGGATTCATCAGTCTTCCCCACCAACTGAAAATGGGCAAACTGAGACATTACTCTTGAAACCAGTGGTGGGAAGATGTGGCCTCCAGGCCTCGCGATGTCCCGTAGATGCCAGGAGGGAAGACTCACCCTGGGGGCACTTCCTGGCTTGGTCCACATTCCAGACTCATTTAACAGGCCAGCCTGGAAAGTTGTTTCTGTCAAAGGCACAGGGAGCAGAGCTTTAAGAAGATAATATAGAGAATATTCATTTTGTCAGCTGGAAGAAACCTTGGAGAGGAGCTGGTGTTGCTCCTTGTTATCAGAAAAAGACCCTGAAGTCCAAGGTGGCCCAGGGCTCCTTCAATGGACCAGAACTCTGAAGCTGACTCACGACTTTTAGTGCGCTGTGTTGGGCTCCAGGGAATTGCTAAAGTTTCAGCAAAGGGTGCCGACCAAGACCTGGAGGAAAGAGGAGGGAAGGGGATCCTTTTAGTGGGGGACGTGGACTCTGAAGCACCTGGGGGATGGGGTAGATGGCAGCTGGGGGCCACAGGGGACCTTTAGAGGTCTGCTCCTCGGTGGGTAGATACCAAAGGGGTAATTACTCACAAGCTCTCAGCCTGCCCACTCCTCCACGGAGCGGTAATGTCAGGAGCTCAGTAAGATAGTGCCTCCTGCTGAACACATGTCAGAGTCCTGGTCTGGAGACATTTCTGTGGAGGCTGGTCTGCCAGGGAGCTCTGAGTGGTCGCAGACAACTGTCTTGGCACAGTGGCCCCTTTCCCACCATACTTTGGCTCAGTAATGGAAGAGTGGGGAGTGTCAGGAGCTGCCGGGTATCCGGGTATCTCTTCTGCCCAGCTCTGGGTCCAGGGCAATTGCCCCCAAAGGGTAGCAAATGGGGTGGTTAGGGGCCATTGGCTCTGCCCCATGCAACAAGCTGGTCTTGCCATCAGGGCAGCACTTCAGTGGCTTAGGAGCAAGGGCACATCGTCAGTGAGCCTGTGGTGACAGGGGTGCCCTCGTGTTTGGTTCTGCTATGTCCTCTTGCTGGACTGACTACTTCCACATCTGACCCCTATGGTCTGTTCCCCTTCACTCAAGAAATCTTACTTTTTGGTCAGATGGGTTTCTGCCGAGGCAGCTTTCCGGCTCTCCCCGCGAGCCCACCTGCCCAAGAGGCTGCCTGATGGCAGATTCCCTTTCAGCTGCTGAAGGAAGCAGAAGTCCATGGGCATGGATGTCAGACCCCAGCGGTGACTTGGCTGAGCTGTGTGCCTATGGGGCTGTGGATCTGGCAATGCCACCGCTGCAGAGGAGAATGCATAATGTCCTATAAGTTGGCCTTCTGCCCCTGCCAACGTGTTAATTCCAAATGTCACCTTGGCATTTTCTTTTCAAATGAATTCAGTCTTGTTTGTATCACAAGAAAACAGGAAACAGACTTCAGAATTTCTGTGTTCCTTTCTCAGTCCTCTGATGGACTTGCTGTGTGACGTGTTGAACTATTAAATTTCTCTCGTGGATAAATGTGAACATGGGCTTTGAGATTTGTATCTGCGATGTACTGGAGTCCCGTGGCTTATTTTGAGTCAAAGCAAAGCATTTGGATGTCCATGTTGTTTGAATGTGTATGTGTGTGTGTGTTGGAAAAGGATATAAGGTGAAAGTCACTAATATTAATTGATTGTGAAGAGGTATATGGATTTTTAATCTCACAGATGCTGCAGAAGCTAAGGAGGTACCCTGATAATGTTGCCATCAGGAACTAAGGTGTGGGGACAGTTTGGGTAGAAGGGCAGTGTTTGATTGTTAAGAGAGCAGAATTCACAACAAAGGAATACGTTGAATTTAAAGAGACGCTTTGCCTCTCAGAACACATGAAGGATTTTAATGCTGCAGTTGTTTGTCAAGTTCTTGTGAAACACCTTAAAAAGAGGCAGAAGTTACCCAAATTTGAAGGTGCAGCAGTAAAGACACAGAAGGTACTATTGACAGAGTAATTCTGTGACAAGGCTGGAATTTGAATCCAGGGCTTCTTTTCTTTGCTCCCCAAAGATTTTATTGATTTCTTTTTAGAGAGAGGGGAAGGGAGGGAGGAAGAGAGGGAGAGAAACATCGATGTGTAGGAGAAACATCGATCAGTTGCTTCTCTCATGTCCCCTGACCTGGGTCCTAACCTGAAACCCAGGCACGTGCCCTGACCTGGAATCCAAACCAAGACCTTCCACTTTGTGGGATGACGCCCAACCCACTGAGCTACACTGGTCAGGGCTGAATCTGGGGTTTCTTATGTAGAGAAGAAAAATAGTGTTTCATCTTTTGCTCTGCCTAAAAAGGCTTTGGAGAGAAGCTAGTGATTTCCCTGAGCAGTCAGCTCAGCGCTGTGGGAGGAGGGACGGGAGGGGGAGGAGGGTTGGAGAATCAAGGTCATTACCATATCCTATCAGGAGTATCTTTCTTGGTAAACAGCTTGGTGCGTGCAAGCGGGGACAGCATAGGTAGATGTTGGAGCGTCTTCCTTGCTGAGATGCTTCTGCTGGCTTCCCAGGGACCGCTGGCCATGGAGACTGCGGGCTTCGTGCTTTCTGGATCAGGACCTACACAGCTCCCTGACCTAGAGGGGGACAAGAAATTAAAACACTCCAGTAGATATATTCATTTGAAATTTATCTTGCCGATTTTATATTAGGAAGAACTAAACTTTTTCTAAGATTCTAACATTAAACATGAGTCTTTAATGCATGCGTGCGTGCAAAAAAACATTTGGAAACCACTGTAGACGTTTGCTTTGAACTGCAGATATTTATAGACAAGTTCAAGCAAAACAGACTGGGTGCCAGGGAGGCAAATTTGGTGTGGGCCGTGTTAATATGGAAATATCGGCTTTTCTGTGCTGCATCCTAGGAAACCTAGGGCTCCTGGCAGAGTGGGCATGTTTCATAGTATAGCACATGTTTATTTGGATGGTAGGGAGTTGATTCTTCTCCTTGTGGCAGTATGAGGAGCCGCGGGGTAGTTTTCAATAGAGAGGACATTGTGGGGAGTCTGGTGCAAGTTCAGAGACACCCTGTGCTGTGTGGGTTTGCTAGATACTCAGAGCACCTCCAGTCCAGCCTTCAGTTCCTATTACAGCACCTGCTGAGGGAGTGAACAGTTCCCCTACATTCTCATACTCACTCTATGGAGAAGACCTACACCTTTTCCTCTCCCGGGTCACTGGTGCAGGGTATAAATTAGAATGACCTTTCTGGAGAGCAAGTTGGTAGCGGGAATCCAAGGCCTCCCCGTGTGAGTACTGTGGCCCAGCGACTACTCTCGTGAGAGTTCATTATAAGGACAGAGAGCTATGTTCAGTTTGTAAGGCTGTTCATCAAACGTCGTCCGTATCAGTAGAATACTGGGGACATCCTACACAGCCAACAGAATGAGGGTGGCTGAGTCACTGGCTGCGCCATATGACGTCACACAGGCACTCACTCCTCAGCCATTTCCCGAGGGCCTGCTGTGTGCCAGGCGTGCGATGTCAAGGCTGACACGGCCTCAGCCCCACCGAAGCTCAGATTTTGTTGTAGAAAACAGGTCTCAGACATTGTGAAGAGGAAGAAAGCAGAGTACAAAGTGCATGTACGGGATGAGATCTCATTTTTGTTACAGGACTAGAGGAACCCAGCCAAGACAGTCTGAATTGTGAATGGAAGTGTAGAAGCTTCTGGCAATGGGGAGATCTACATGCCTTTCCCCTCTTTTTGCTTTTCCCTGGTTTCCAAGTTTTCCACAAGTAGACCATTTTGATTTTCATAATTTTTTAAAATGTGACTTTGAGGAAAGAGAGCAAATGAAATGAGCAGACCTGGGTTCTAGACCTAACATTCACTTAAACCGGTAGTGAGATCTTGAGTGAGTCAGAGAACCACCCTGAATCTCCTCGAAATGGCGGGGGAGAGGCCTGTGAGGCCTCCAGCCTGGGGTTCTGGAACTCAGCTCTTGTCCCCTGTGCGGACACCGGGGACTTTACTGCAGGGCTGGCAGGCCACGAGCTCCCGAGAGACAGGACAGCAGCCAGGCTGCGGAAGCCCCGCCCCCAGACACTTTTGATCTCCAGGGCTCTGGTCCTCTGGGAACCTGGGCGAGTCCGCAGACGGGGAGGGGAGTTGCTGTGTGCAGCATAAGAAAATTAAATTAAGGGAGGTTTGAGTTGGACTAACTCAGCCCAATGTCCGAGAAAACAAATGACAGCAGCTCCATCGATGGAGCCTTACCTGGGTGCCAGGCACAGTGGAAAGAGCGTTTTGCAGACATTTTCCTAGTTCAGGCTTAGGACACCCCTGAAGTAGGTACTCATCAAGCCCATTTCACAGGTGGGGACCTTGAGCTCAAATGGCAGGTAACCTGAGCTGGTCACCTGGGTAGAGGAGGCTGGGATTCCAACCTCAGTCCCTCTGCTCTGAAGCAATGTTTTAACCTCTGCTCTGCGCTGCCTCCCACTCCAAGAGGCAAGCTCTACTGTAACCATGAAAATACATGTCCAAAGCCAGGGAAACGAACATGTGAGGGCTGCAGTAATCCATTAGGTGGCAGGTCTTTGGGAACCTGAGGAATGCAGAGGCTGAGAATGGGCAGCATCTTGTTTCTCATGAAACCTGATGCAGAGAAAGTTACTCTTAGCTACTTTTCGGGGGTGGGGGGTGGAGTTTACATGATGAAACTGGTACAGGGGAGAGGGAAAGAGAGAGAGCGCACAGCCACCCTCATGCTCACTATAATCACCTCATTTCCTGCTTGTGATTTCAAATCAAAAGGTCACGGTTACACCTTACCTACTGTACCTCCCCAAAGAGAGATAACTTACCCCAGGACTTGACTTTTTTTCTTGAAATACTGTCCTTGCTGGGTTCCAGCTTTGCTATTTACCAGGTATTAAAAGATGATGAAACTCATAGGAGATACCAGAGACACACAGATAGGAAAATTTAAGATAAAATGAGGACAAGGAATTGTTTCTCTTTCTACTCCACCAAACGACTGTTCCAATATGATAGATGCTGTTTCCTGTGTTTCAGTTTCAGGTCCTCTGTAGTTCAGTTTCTTCTGATTCATCTTACATACCATGGCCGGATTGATCTTGCTAAAATACTACTCTCGTGATGTCATCTCCTACCTTCCCTAGAATAGTCAGTGGTGCCCCATTGTCTAGGATAAAATCTAAACTTGTGGGTGTGGGATTCAGATTCCTTCTAAACTGATTGGTTGATTGATGTGAGAGAGAGAGAAACATTGATTTATTTCACTTATTTATACATTCATTGGTTGATTCTTTTTTAAATTCTTATTTATTGATTTTAGAGAGAGAGGATGGCAGGGAGGGAGGGGAAGAGAGGCATTAATTTTGTGTTGCATTTAGTGATGCATTCATTGGTTAATTCTTGCGTGTGCCCTGACCAGGCATTGAACCTGCAACCTTACTGTATTGGGATGGTTCTCTAACCAACTGAGCTACACGGCCAGGGCCTAGGTTCTTTCTTAACCTGGCTTCAACTCTTCCTTTCCAGCCATCTTCCATTGCTCCCATGAGTGACCCTTTTGCTCAGATGAACTGGTCTGTTCCCTGGTTCTTTGAATATGTTCTTGACCTTTCTTACTTTGAGCATTTGTTTTACTGTTCCTTCTAGTAAAGAACAAATGGAATGTTTTCCCTTCCCTTTTCTTTTTTCGGAAGTCCTACCCATTCTTTCAGGCACTATTCATAATTTTTCTTTTTTTTTTTTAAACCAAACAATTTTGAATACCCCAGTTTGGGATTCCTTCTCTTTTCTATTTTTTAAATCCCAAGTGGCCAAGAGCACTTTTAGTTTTTTCTTTTCCACACCCTGTTCTGTTGTTCCATTGGCTCTTTTTGCCCAGATGCTGAAGAGCCAGGCATGGGCGCAGGCCACGTGAAGACAGCAAATGCCTTGACATTCCCCTCCTCTGCCATGGCCTTGGCTTTCTGTTTCTGGTAGACATTCCGTGTGGGCTTGACTGGTCCTGTCAGCTGGGTGGCCAACTTGCGTTTCTTTAGCAGAGCTGTCTCCCTGCTTGGAGGCCTGAGGGCTGCCTGGGGAAGAGGATGAGCTTGGAGCAGAACCTCTTCAGCCTTCAGGGACTCAGTGGACTTGCTCCGCCTCCCCAGATCTGATGGAGTAGGCAGTTAGGTCGGGTACTGCATGTCGCCAGGGCAGAAAGTCCCAGGTGCCTAGCAATGGACAAAACTGTAGAAAACAACTATTACAGGCTAGGACCTCACCCTCAGGGTGACCTTTCTGCCCATAGCGTTCTTTAGTCATGTGGTTTAGATCCCCTTAGAGGAGGAACAAGGGGCCTGGGAATAGCCTCATACAATTTCCGTACTCGCCCTTGCACAACCGCTCCCTACGCATTAAGCCCTCAGGACAATGAGGGTCTGATCTGCGTCAGATAGTCTCAGGAACAGAGCCTTGGGTCTGTTCAGCACAGAGACAGAGTTTGGTCAAACTAGAGATAGCATCTAGCTCTCAGTTCTGCTCCCGCTCTAGGCCCAGGAAAGCAGCAGAACTAGGTGAAGCACGCCACCGGCGCCGCCGTGCTCAGGACCAGACGCGCTGACTGATGGTCCTCCACTGCAGTAAAAGTCAGTAGAGACCACGGACTTGAAAGGACACCCGTGGAAAGTTGATGCACGTTCTATTGAGATCCTCTCCCAGACCTCCCCTAAAATCTCCACCCTAAGAAAACAGATAAAAACCCAGTGTGTTCTCTGTCTCTCTGTCTCTCTGTCTCTCTAGAGCACGCCTGTGTCTTTCCCCTCTTGTTTCCTGAGGCGTATATCCCTTGCTTTCTTTCCTCTGAGCTCCACGGGCCCTTCTTTTGCCTCAGTAACTTGTTCCTGAACCCATGCAGCCCAGCTGACTCACTTCTACTGCCGCTGTGACCTTCTTTCTAAAAGGGCTAAACAAACCTCTTTCACTGGAGTTCTCAGCTGAATTCTTTCTTAACTGAACTCAAGGACCAAGGTCTAACATCTCTGTCACCAGATCTACCCAGATCCCCCAGTCGCCTGGGCCACCTCTTGGTGAGTGCTGGCCACTCTTACCTCTTCTAAACAGGTCCAGATGCAGGGCATGTGGCGACGTCACACTTTAGTTTGCCAGGCCTCTGCTGGCCAGTTAAATCATGTGACAATGCCCCACTGCCAGTCCTTGTGGACATGAGCTTTAAGATTGTGCCATTTGACCTGGGCACCATGGCTGCTGCCTATGGGCCTTCTCTGAAGGATGACAGCCTCTGGAAAAGGGCAGGTTGGGATTTTCCTTGTCATATATTGTCTTCTGTTGCAGTCCCACATCACGTCACATGGGGCTGTGACTAGATCAGTGCATTGGTCACCACAGGGGCTTGATAAGCACCTAATGAAAACAGCGTTTCCTGTGCAGCTGGCTTCAGAAGGAGTGCTTCCTGTCCCGGCCCCAAAGTCCTGCTCTGCCAAAGAGAAGACCTCTTACCCTTCAGAAAACAAGTAGCCAATTCTTCTGTCTTGTGTTCAAAATGCATATGTTGGGGTATTAGCCAATTATTTGTCATGCATTTGCTACCCATGACTAATCCTATTTTATGAATGAAATGGAGGCAGAGAGGTGACAATGCTGGCCTGACCTCACAGCTGAGCCATTGACAAAAACAGCACTTGAACCTATTTTCTTCTGCTAACTTATGGGGTGACTGTTCCTTTTAAGTCATGAGTCATAGGCCATCAGGAGCTTCTGTAAATATGCTGGTGCCTTTTTCTCATCCTCTCTTCTTTGTCTCTGAAGGGCCAGCTAGTAATTATTTTAAGCTTTGCAAGCTGTGATGGTTTCTTTGCAACTGCTCATCTCTGCCCCTCTAGTGGGAAAGCAGCCATGGGCAATTCATAAACTAATGGGTGTGTCTGTGTTACAATAAAACTTTATTTACAAAAACAGGCAGCGGCACTGACTTGTTTTTGCCTCATATTGTTGGGCATTGTCCCGCAAAGCGAAGGGTCGCTGATTCGATTCCAGGGCACATGCCTAGGTTGCAGGTTTGGTCTCTGGTTGGGATGTGTGCGAGAGGCAGCAGATCAATGTTTCTTTCCCTCTCTTTCTGCCTCCCTTCCTCTCTCTCAAACAAACAAACAAACAAACAACAAACAAACAACAGGCAGTGGGCTGGATCTAGTCTGCAGGTTGTAGTTTACTGACCCCCATACGTTAGAGGGTTTCTTCTTTCCTGTTCCTAATGATGGGTTGGAAAGTCAAGTTAGCCATGGGAATTTTGAGCTTTATACCTAAGCAGGCCCTGCAGTTGGATATAAGCTAATGTGTAAATTATGTCCAAGTCTGGGAAGACAGGCTGTTTAGGATGAAATTGGGAAGTTGGAGATGTTCAAGCAACCCCCTGTGCACCTACCCAGCAGTAGAGAGCAGTCATTCCATGAACGTGGGAACTGAACTCAGTGGAGGCTGTGGAGTATTCAAGGGGGTAGCCAGCCTGGTGTCTTCTCTACTGTTGAGGGGCAGAGTTGTATCGTCACCTGCAGATTACAATGTTCCATCGTGGCCAAAGCCTAGGCCTCCAATCTGCAGGCCGTCCCATTTCTCCATTGGAAGGTGGATCCCAAGAAAAATCAGAATTGTGGCAAGTGCCTCACAACGAGTCTGCAGCACTGAGCAATTTTCATTGCAGCCGAGGGCTGGGGGCGTTGCAATTCCTCTGCATTGAGGTGCCTGGTAGGGGAGTGTTACAAGAGATGGCTGACACCTGTCCCCCAAGGGGAACAGGTAGGTTTGAAAACAAAAATGACTTGAATTATCTGTGTGTTCAACCTCCCAGTGCCACCAGGAGTGTGGGCACTCTTTAAGGGCAGTCTCCTCTAAAGGGGCTGGAATTTGAGGGTCTGGTCACCAAGAGTGGGCAAGTTGACTCCACTTTTCCCTGTTCTGAGAGCCAGAGCTCTTTGCCCGGTCAACAGACACAGCTCCAGACTGGGGTTTGGGAAAAGTTTTCACGTAGTGTTCCAGGGCTGTGGAAAATATCGAGAAATCCGAGTTCATTCCAGGAAAGAATTTCAGTGGTTTCTTGATAGTTGAAACTGTCACAGGTGGGCACAGGTAACCGGGTTCTTGGTGATCAGGGACAAAGAATTGAACGGAGCACACAGAGTTCATAGCAGAAACAGAGAGAGATTTATTAAGCGGTAGTACCCTCCACGGAACATGGGAGTGGGCCAGCTGCAAGCAGAGATTGACCTCAGGGGCTGGAGGGATTCTATCCTTATGGAGTGGATATATCCTGGCTAGTTTTGGCGGGCTTTTATTGCGCATGTACAAGTAATTGTATTACTTTAAAGCTACTGTGCATGTGGTCTCCCATGATTTTCCTTGATTGGCCACTGGGGAAGGGGATCACACAATGTTAATTTATTATAATGCTATTGTAATGAAGCAGGGGTCATGGAGCACCTTCCGCCCAAGTGCATTCATGATTCACCATGATTCAGCGCTATTCCAGAAATCAGGAACAACTGGTCTTAGAACAGGGTCTCTGTCCAGTATCGCTGTCCTTTATCTTAGCCCTGGGGCACCTCCGGAGTTTCCTTCTTATCTCCTGCCTCACAACTACTGAATAAAGAAAGAAAAGGAGAACTTTAATCACTCTGCTTAGGAGAAAACAGACCAGTTTTAGGCAAAATTAATGTAAATAATGAACAAATAATTCTTTCAGTTGACTCTCATCTCTCATTCTGTTATATATCTCTTTATATTTTATATAATAATAGGAAATATTTACCCTGTGTCACATATCTCTGTGGGCACTTTACACACATCAATTTATTTAGTCCTCCTGGCAGCCCTATGAAATGGGTAGTGTTCTCTTCCCATTTCACAGAGGAGGACAGTGAGGCACCAGCAGGCCAGATGACAGGCTGTGGCCTCACAGCCTGACCAGGGCTGCACACGGCCTGTGTAGTTAACCCTCCTGCCGCCTACCTGCTTGTCTTCTAAGTGGATATTGTAGCAGTCAGAAGTGTGAGTGTATTCTTTCTAACAGGTCTATGTTTTTTATAGCAGACCAAGACCTCATTCAACTTTTACTTGGCGATGATTTCTAACACTTACCATCTGCTGGGCAGAACTCAGCTGTTTAGCTTGTTCAGAAGATCGGGGTGACCCAGTGGGTCTTTCTGGTCCACAGGAGTGTTGGGGGAAGTGGAGAACTTCCCCGTGTGATGTCACTTTCAGGTCAGAGTAACAGACCCATTTCCCAAGGGTACTTACTCCTGTTAATTAACCTCACAGGACAGGTGTAGCAAATCAAAAAGCCCGTGTATTAATTTACAGTGAGGATTGTTACTGCCTGGAAGTGGGTTGGTGAGCTTGGGAATGGGGATGGGAAGGTGAGATGGTGAGAATATTGAGTGCCATTGGAAAAGTCAACTGGCCGGGGCCCCCTATGTAACCCATGCCATTGTCGCTGAGACCCCACCCTCAAGGCCAAGGTCAATGCTGCCAGTGTGCTGGGTGGGCCTTGGAAGAGGTTTTACCTTTGTGGAATTTGTAGGAGCCTCCAGCATCCTGACCCCCTGTCCATTTCCACCCCCACCCCTGCTTCAAGGGGAAGCTTTAGTTCTTTACATATGTTAATGAAGTCTCTTTAGGGTGGGGGGAACTGGGCTTCTCTCTTTTTCTCTCTCTGGGTCTTTGCATATCTATACCCCAGTGTAGAAAGGGGCCTTTTCTGTTCTAAAGGGTGGCTCCTGTAGCAGAGCTGAGGCTGCGAGGGTGACTCAGAGTACCTGTAATTACCAGTGACCCTGTTTTCATGGCCAAGTCCAAGGCCTTCCCTTGCACTGGTTCCCTAGGCTCCTCCTGGCTCGGCTGCTCACTGCTCCAAGAAGCTGAGTCACAGATCATCTTGCAGTTGCACCATTGATAACATAAAATGAGTGGTACCAGAAATCAGCAGGTCCAGCCCTGTGTGCAGGGAGGCCAGATGGAAGAGGGTTCAGGGAATTGGGGAGGAGGGCCCCTGAGGAGGCACCCAGTTCATCAGACACAAAATTGAGTCTGCAGGGAGTTCTCCCTAGACTCAGAGCACTCAGCCTTAAGTGGACAACACAGTTGTTCTGAAGTGAGAGGGGAGGGATGGCCTGAGGCTGGGGTGACGGCTGGGGAGGGGAGGGACGGACGGGTTATGGAGAAAAAGGAGCTGTGCTCTCATGCCAAATTCAGGGCTTTCTTTTCTGCTGTCAGACCAGTCCCCGTCCTCTCCCCCTGCACCCTCCCTAAAGCAGTCAATGCTCAGCCCTCACTGAGGCTTGGACATGCGGACCCAAAAGGTGAGCCACCAGAGTCCACGGCTACCAGGGACAGGGTTGAAGCCTCAGCTCTGCAGTAAGCTGAAACAGGGCACTCTGCTCCGTGGGCTTGAGATGCCCCTTCTTCCAGCCCTCCCTGGAAGCTGCTGCAGCAGCAGCCAAAGACCAGGAAGGCACACCTGGAGAAGGGGTGGCCCATCTCTTTTCTCACCTGGTGTGATAGGCAAACACAGAAGCAGGACTGGGAAGGCAGGATGGGACCCTGGCCAGGAGCCCTTTGGATCAAGGTGCTGACCTTGGTTAGAGCGGAGGCTGCTTCAGGGTGCGTGAGGCCCAGGTCCCTCATCTGTACCTCAGGTAACTGTTGGCAGACAGTCCCTGAAGAGCTATGAGTCTGGCATGCAGTGGGCACACAGAAGGTGGAGGCCGGCTTTGCATGGCCCAAAGCCTATTTAGTCTCGGGGTGAGGGTCTTTAGAAAGGAATGTAAAATTGCAAATAATAAAATTAGGTGTAACAGGAAGCATTTATGTCAAATGAGGAAAGAAAACACAGAACGTAGAGCGTTGAAAAGCTGGCATCTCAAACATCACAAAATACAAAATAGATAAATAAAGGCACAGCCTAATATTATTAGCCAGCCGTCTCATGTATGCCTGCATTACTTTTTTTCTCCCAATGTTCTTTGGGCTGCGTACCCTTTGCTCATTTCACGTGACAGTGATTGTGGAGTGTCATTTCCTCCTGAGAGAAGAGCAGGGTAACTCACGTATTTATTCTTCTAGCTTGATTGATTGGGATTTGTTTTTTATTTTTTCATAGTTTAGTCAAAAAAGTTTTTTAGCTCCTCAACTGGTTATTGATAATGTCATTTAAATTTTTAGGGCTGTCAAATTTGGGGGAACCTTTCTCGTTTCTTTCATTAGTGTGCTATAAGGATTTGGGACATTTTAAGATTTTTTTTTGTACAGTGACTAATCTTAAGCGTTCAAGATGCTCATTGAACATACTTCTGGGGTCCTTCCCAGGGCTGTGGGAGGGGCCTGTGTGAGTGAGAGGTGCTGAGGTTCCGTATTTCATGGTCAATTCTTGGGTGAGTATTCAATAAATGTTAACTAGGCCCTATTTTACTGTATTTATTGACACTCACCTTTTAAATTTTATAGTTTTAGACTTACTAAAGAAAAGATTCTCACTGGCACTAAATACAATCGCGAATTAGCTAAATTTGTGCAAGTCATTCATTCAGCATCATTTGTTAACTGTCTACTTTGTCCAACCTCTACCTCACAGTGATCTTTGGGAGCATTTGATGACATAAAGCAGGTAAAATACAGCTCAGTGTCGTCCTGTGATCACCACTGTTAAAAAACAACACTCAGTTGAGTACAATTGAAGGTGTAATTGGCTTTTTGAAACCACTCACCAAGTGGGCAGCAATCCATCCAGCAAAAGAAGGGAGCTGCTGGAAGTTGTATAAAAATGGAAGATTTGCATAGGCAGAAACTTTCTATCAAAAGAAGAGAAAGGATCATTCAAGGCCAGGCTGGGGGCTTATCGGGCAGATCAAGACAATCCAGACGGGTTTGTCACATGCCTGGGAGGGGCTGACTTTCCTTTCAGCCTTGGTTTGCTCCCCCGGGGGCAAGGAACTCCACCCTGCTCTTTCTTTCTGTCTTTACCTTTCTCTCAGGGCGCAGTCTGGGACTAGGCACTTGGGGAGATAAAGCTGAGACGCTGTCCCCTTCTGGAGGTCAGAACGGGCCCAGCTGCTGGTCACACTCTGAGACCTGAGTGTGAGTCCTGATTTCCCCGTGAGTCAGAGCCGCGTGTTCTCCACAGTTAATTTCCACCCGTCAGTAATGTTCCACCAGTGTGGCCCCGTTTACACATGAAGCCATACTTTTAAAGTGCTTAGTGATACTTAATTTCATGTTTCGCACCCAATCAAATTCAGCCACTAAATTTGTCGAAGCATGATTTTCTCTGTTTTGTACTATTAAAGACAACAATGGCAGAAACCTCCCTGGATAGGGATGGCTCTTGCCTAAGAAGTTGGATCCCCCTGTAACTACGCGGTTATCTGTTGGGACGCTTTGGGTTGCAAGTGACAGAGAAGCTGAATCAGGTTCTAAACAACAGAAGAAATGTGCTGGCTGGTGCATGGACTCCTAGCTGGACCTTCAGCCCCAGTCCAAAGCCTCTGGAGCCGATAGTGGGGTCAGTTCCACCCAAACCACAAGGCTGAGAGATTTGGGGTGCTGTCGGGAAGGGAGAGGAGAAGAGCAGACACCAGAGAGGAAAGTCCCAAACAGCATCCTGACACATGGGCCTAGGCCGCTTCACTTCTCTGGGCCTCAGTTGCCCCGTTCAGTGAGGGGCTTGTCTGACACCATTAGTACAGTGTTTCCCAAGAGTAACCTTTAAGATTTTCTTTTCTTTTTACATTAATTGATTTTTGTAATGAAGAAATAGACCTTTGCTGGCTAGTGCTGTAAATCTAAGAATGTAATTAGTAAACAAATAGCTGTGTTTCGATCAAATGGCAAGTCAGGGCAGTCAGCATTAGCACCTCTTTTCCTACCCTTGAGTTGTAGATTTTGATCTAGAAAAATGCAGTGGAAGAGGTGAGGGAGCAGCCATAGGCAAAGGCGTATAAAACCTGCTCGGACTTGGTAAGCGGATCTTCTGCGTGGCACATGTCCCTTGGCTGTTTGTTCACAAAGATCAGGAAGGTCTGAGCAGCTTATTTTTCTTCCCATAGTCATGCGAGGTTTGCTGTCGTGCTGGTGTCACGAAGGGGCCGAGAGAGCTTTGATTTGATTTCACAGGAAGCTGGTGTTGGCAGAAGCCAGAGAGTGACTGTGAAGGGCAGTGGAATCACATCCCTCTGGATAGCTGAGGGTTTCTGGGGACGGAAACCACAGACCTCAGCCACCTACTGTGCCCACTTTCTCCAGAGCCTTTGGCTAGTCTTGAGGCGAGATTCCAGTAGCGGCAGGAGAAAGTCTTCCAAGGAAGCGTCTGGGGGTGGGTCACAAGGGAACCAGCTCCTCGGCGTGGTACCAAAATCTATTTGGTGGTGCCATGGGTGCTGGAGGAGCAGTGGGCTATGGGAGCATGTGTCCTCTCCGTGTCCAGGGTACAGGGCTGTGTGAAGACTGCAGAGGACCTGTGGGGCATTGGGCTGCCTTAGTAGGGGGGTTTTCCCCTCCTGTGCAGGTTATATGGGGAAGAGTTCATCCAATTACTAGAGTAGTTGGTATATTTTCACGGTGGCTGGCTAATTTTGTCACGTATTTATAGGACTGGCAAAGGTGGATCTGGGCCTTGACCTAATTCTCCATAATAGAGCATTTGGAAGAAAGTTCTGAACTTTGGAAGCATTAAGTTGAAGTGAAACCATCAGATCTTTCTGTTGCAGGGGGCTATTGGGAGAAGGGTCCTTCGTTGAACTGGGGAGCGTGGGACGGGGCTGGAGAAAGGGGGGACTGTTCTGTAGTCCTCTTCCCAGCTGCTCGTTCCTCGTGAGGATCTGTCCAGTGGGACACAGGGACACACCTGGAGTTGCAGACCTGGCCTCTGGAGTCAACTGTCATGAGTTGGGTTTTTTTTTTTTTTCCCCTCCAAAGTCTTTTTGTGTTTTATGATTCAGAAAGGAGCAGAGCCCTGGTGTGTGACCGTTGCCCTGGGTATTTGGGTACTTTGTCCATGTGTCTGTGCATTCAGTGAGCGGTGTCCATTTTGAGAGAGCACCCGGAGCTGAGCCTGTGAGAGCAGGAAGGCTGTCTGTGGTTATTGGCCCCTTTGAAAAAAATGCTATGTGAAAAACTAAACCAAACCCCAAAAACTGTAACAAAGAAGCCCAAGAGGTAGATTGGAAACAGCAAGTTCCATTCTGTGGCCTTGGCAATGAGATCTTGGATCATATGAATAGACAGGAGAGCGCAGCGGTTAAGCGGGTGGCCTCTGGCGGCCTGAAAGACAGGGGATCTTAACTTCTCCTTTCACCTCCACAAGCGCCAATTGTTGACCCTGGCCAACGACTTAATTTCTTTGAGCCTTAGCATCCTCATCTGTAAGTGAGGATGACAGCACCTGTGCGGTGGACGGAGGAAATAAATAATGCAAGTAAAGCCCTTGGCTTGGTGCCCGGCATGTAGGGAGCATTGGAGAGCTCCTGTTCTATGTGTTTTGTGATTCTTTGGGGTGAAGTAAATCGGGGACTCAGTGATCCCTGTTTTGGCTCAACCTCTTCAGGCCAAATTGACTTTACGTGTGATCATCTCAGGAAAATTGGAAGGAAGCTGACATTAGGACCATCTCTGGTCAAGCCAGCTCTCTCCCTCCCATGAAGGGAGAGGTGACCTCCATCTGCCAGGCCTGTTACCAAAAAGAGCCCACATGTGGCTTGGTTTCAAAGCAGTATTTTGTCCATACCCGCCACGGAGGGGTGACAGGAACCGGGTTGGAGGGGAGCTGCAGAGCGGCTGGGACGTCAATGGGATGTCGTTTTAGACTTTTCCATTTCTTTGCTTGGTATTGGGCTTTTACATGTTGATTGGTTTAAAAAAGAAACAACTGCAAGAACTCTTGCACAGAGGAAGGGAAGAATGGCTTTTTACCGGGTACAGAAACGTGTGTAAAAGAACACGCTGAACAGGTGAAGACCAACCAGATTGCTGTCGGTAGGTGGCCACGTACTCGGCTATAAATATCGCAGGGCTCCTCTTTCTCAACTTCAAAGGAAGATTGCGTTGCATCTCAGACAACAGAAATGGCTGGACAAGCCTTTCGTTCATGTGCGAGAAACTGAAAACAGCGTAAAGATTTTCCTTAAGTGGAGGCAGAGCTAGGCCCAGTCTCATTTTCAAGTTAAAGCCTTGGCCTTCATTTGCCTGCTAGGGTTTCTTTCTCACACATTAGGCAAGATTCTCTGGCCCCAAATCCATTCATTTTTCACCCCCCTGGAATCTTGAAGTGTGTGCAGGGCACAAGTCAGCCTCAGACGTCCCTGCTTCCACTTTGGGTTAGAACCTTCATCTGGCGGCGTTCGAATATGTGTTTTCTGTGGCTTTTCTGTGGCTCCTTTTCAAAGTATTCAAAGCAGTTTAAAAATACACAATGTTCAGCGATCTGACCAAGAACGAGTGGAAGTACTTATTTGGGGACTGTGTTTAAGAAAAAAAACAATCTATCAGACAGATTTGAAATTCTTCACTCTTAGTTTACTGTGTCTTGGGAGTCGATTTTAAAAAAGGCTGGAACAGCAGGGGACTGCTCCTCTTCCGTCAATGATTTTAGTAGGGCCAGTAGCAGCAAACAGCCGAGTTCGTGAAAACAGAAGAGCTAAGATTATTTATTTAATATTCAATAGGAAACTGCAAGTTGTCTGCAGCACCTGGTGGTGGGTTTTCAACAGACCCACTGCTGGGTTTCTCTGGGCTGAAAAGGCTGACTGAGACCGTCTCTTTTTCTCAGGTCAAGATTGTGAGTTTTCATGAAAATCATCACGAAAACACGAGCATGGGAAGCGGGTTCTGTATTGTAAGGTTTGGAGGCAACAGGTTTCCCCTGGAACCAAAGGAAATTTGGAAGCAAACAGAAAGAATGGGAAGTGCTTTGCTCTTTTGTTTCGCCTTTATGCAGAGCTCTCACTCATCCACCACGTGCGTCTCAACATTCTTTCTGAAGACCTGGGCTTCGCGTTAAGGTCAGCCTTCAATTTCTAGAGAATATAATTTGCTGCTATTTTTAGAGCATCATGATCGCTCATAATAACTAATGGAAAGAAAAAGAAACCTCAACAGGGAAATAAATGTGTAACAGCTGTGTCTGCTTAAACTTGATTAAAGGCAGTAAAAAAAAAGTAAACAGAAGAATGAGTGTGACAATAGACAAGGGAGAGACAAGTATCTCTTTCACGGTGAAAAGTTTTACAGACATCACTTGCTCCACTTCGGAGGCCGGCGTTGCCTGTGTTTAAAGTTTACTTTACTGTTTGTCTTGAGTGGGATCTGTGTTGTATTGAATAATTTATAGCCAGCATGAATGAGCTCATTAGTCACCTTTTCAGACTTTAAATGAGTTTTGTGGTTGTCATTACTCGGGCCTTCTGTTCAGCCGCCGAGCAAAATGACAGTTTGGCAGTTGGCTGCCTTGTTGAGGGGCAGCCTGCTCCGCTTCAGGTCTGTGCTGCTTTTGTGTCTCATTGAAACCTTCCTTTTCTGCCCCCGCACCAGTCCAAGGACGTTTACGTGGCAGATGCCTTTTGCACCCCGAGTTTAAATGAGAAGTTTTGGGGGGATTAAAAAAAAAAGCCGTCTTTCAATTGCATCTGCCAGACGGAATGAACTGGATGGAGTGAGCTTTTTCAGCAACTGCTGCATCTTATTCCCTTTGTGCTTGGTTTGATATGCTAGTTATTCCAAAGCAGCAAGCTGGGGAGCGTGGTGGAGCCTCTGAGCCAGGCTCTCTCACATGGTAGCCGGCGTTTCCGACCGAGGGGTGTCCTTGGGCTTTGGGGGAGAAGGCTGGTACAAGGGACTTTGCATTGTCACACTCCTGAACACCCATATGATGGGAGTGTGTGTGGATGCGGAAATTTACTCCGGCAAATCTACCTGACCAGATTTCCAGGCCAAGAAAAAACACATTTTTCTTATAAAGGGGTCGATGAGATGGCCTTTCAGGATCCCCGCCGTCTCAGGGGTCCAGCTCGTTGAGAATGACTGTTACGCCTTTCCCATCTATATGTCCTCCCAGTGCAAACCCATGGGGGAATATGAACCGTTGCAGCTGCCTGCTCACCGTGCCCTTGGAGACGTGCCTGGGAGGCTGGTAGGTAGGGAAGACGAGCCTGGGCATGACGCTAGCAGGTGGCATTTCTTTGGAACTGACGTCATGAAGTTCATCTCTCCCTTTGAAGCTGTCCTGGGTAGCCTCTGGAGAGCCCTGACCTCCGCTCTCTGGGACTGGACTCCATCTGGATGTCCAGAACACTGTGGCAGGCCCGCCTCGGCCCTCAGGTGCTCTGCTGGTACTCATGGAGCATGAATACTCGCCGGGGGTGTCTCAGCCAACCGCCTGGACCCTGTTTTGAGGGCTCTTTGACATTTGCTATGAGCAACAGGCACTAATGACTGCTCCCACCACCGTGGGCAGCATCCCCTTCCGGGATCCGTATTGGTAGACAGCTGGCCTAGTGCTGTGTGAGGCATGTAGAAAAGATGCTCAATATTATTCTGTGGAAACAATGCCAACTTAAAAAGGACGCCTAGTTGTTTGGGGGCCAAAACTTTGAAGCGAGTCAGAGTCACATGTCTGGATACAGAGAAGTGAGGAGGTTGAGTGCACCCACCGAAAGACAGCGATCCACGTGGCTACTTCCTTTCCAGCCCCCACCCCAGCGAGACTGAGTGCTGTGTGCACTCGTGCCTGCACCCGAATCACACCTTTAAAGGCCCAAGAGATGCTATTTTTGGAGGGGGTGGGGCTTCCAGGCAGAAAGTGGTGAACTTCAAGATCAAGCTGAGGAGAAAAGCCTTCAGGTTTGGCTGTTGTAATAAGTTGCTAATCTCCCAAAAAGAACTTGGTACAGCAGGGAAATCGTTTGGTAATATTTGAATCTATGTACTGTTTCCCAGAGAGTTCATCACATTTAGAGCTTTCTGTTTTAAAAAGACAGACTTAAAGAGAAGAGTTGGTTACTTTCTTCCACACCCCTGTGCAACAGAAAGACAGGGGAACCGTGTCGTGGCGTGGCCGGGACTTTGGCAGACCGAGTCGCTGGGCTGCCTGAGGCCGGGTGGGCCTTGCTGTGAGCACTGGCGGGGAGGGAAACAAGGAAAGCTCTTCCCGACTTTGGAGGAGGAAAAGGTTGGCACTGCTACTTTTCTTTGACTAATCTGTATAGTTCTTAGATACCAGGATGGGAGAGGGACAAAGGGAGCTTTTTATTTTTCTGTTAAGGGGTCCATATTTTGGATGACCACTGCGCCACGTGCTATGAGCAAAGGGGAGGGAGAAGACAGGTCCTTGCCTCTCAACGCTCGGACAGTCTGTTTGGTGCTCGGTGTCTAGATGACTGACTTCTTATTAGAAAGACACACTCACTGTACCGTGTTGGTGATGACATAGAAGCTGAACTTCTTTTTTTGCAAGTAGCACCTTTTCAATTTAAAAGTCCCCTTTCCCTTCCTCCTTGCTTTATTTCCCAGTCACAGTTTGTCCTCCCTGAAGCTCCACTGCTCTCGTCCTTCACATCCTCGAGTCCCAAGAAGTTCCCTGAGAGACCAGATACTCTGGATTGATCCGAAGCTTCCCCTGGTGCAGTGACATGAAACTCAGACTGCGTGGGTTCAAATCCTAGCCCCATCACTTACCGGCTGTGTGATTGTGGGCAGGTGGCTAGATTCCTCTGTGCTTCAGGTCCTGATTTATAACATGGGCACAATAGTATGACACGAATGAAGCCTTAGAATACTTTCTGGTACTGAGTGCTACTTAAGTGCCGTTGAGTGCAGCCGATCTTCATTAATCACAGGTTCCGTATCTGCAAATTTGCATTCTTGCTAAAATTTACTCTAACCCCCAAATCAAAGGTCGTGGTGCTTCCATGGTCACGTGGGCATATGGAGTGACAGAAGCTTGAGTTGCCCAACACACACACACACTGCCGGCCGAGACAAGCGAAGCGGTGATCTGGCTGCTTGTTTCAGCTCTCACGCTGTGGACGGGTGTCGTTTCTGTGCATTTTGTTGGTGATGTTGCTGTTTCCAATGGACCCCGATTGTAGTGCTATCAGTGTTGTTCAGTGTTCTAAGCATGCCAAGGCCGACTGGTGTTAGGCAAACTTTATTAAAGTGTGTGTTATAGTTCTGTTGACCGCAAGTTCAATGTTAATGAATCAACAGTCTTTGTCAAATAAGGGTCTTTAAATGGAAACACAGAGAAAATAAGGTTATGTATTGATTAGTTAACGAGTAAGTGACCACAGCGCAAGGAACCTAACCCTGCATTTCCGCTAGGAGCGTGGCTCAGTGTTTTGTTCCTTCATCGGTTATGGAGACTGTAGAACACAACTACCACGAATAACAGGACTTGACCAGAGGCGAATCGGGTCCAAGAGCTGAGTGGGAGCCTCTTCTAGGGCATGTTCCCAACTATAGGGAATATCCCTGGGAAGATAATATAAAATCATGGTTGGTCTCATATGATCATAAGTTGTTATAGAAGAACAACCTGGAAATAGAGAGTAAATGCCCCCCTCCCCCCACCTACAAATTCTTAATTCAGGAGTATGTCCTCTCATCTTTGTGCCGTCTTAAGAGTTTGTGGAGAAAGTTTGATCCTTAAAACCCAACAATCGAAAGCCTCCCTATAACCAGACAATAGACCCCAGAGTATAGGATATAATATTGGTTATACTTAGTAATTTTCCTCTTTGCCTGGAGCACCGACCTTTTCAGAAAGGGATCATTTTGTCCCTTCAGACTGAAAAGATTACGAAATGCTTCAGTTTGGTGAAAAGCTTTGATAACATATTTCTTTTCCCCCAAACTCTTACTTTGTGAAATGTTTGCACATGGTTTCACGCATACAGTACATGAGACTGTGAAAGTGATTCACAAAAGGGAAAGCTTCACTTAAAACAGCTTGAAAATGCAATGGAAAGGAGCAAAGGGAAGCTGGGGCACTGGGGCCCATACAATAATATGCCTCTAGCTCCTTATTCCTGCAATTTCCAGGTTTTCACGGTTTTAAACAATGTTACAGCAAATACCCTCCTAGATACATTCAGTCCATACCGAGCCACAGGTTCGGGGTTAGGTACTGTGCACACCACTGACTAGCTGTGCACATCGCTGACTAGCGGTCCTGCTTTCCTGGAGCGGATTGCCTCACCCAGGAAGGCAGTCTCATGGGGAAGTTCACTGGCATCAGTTCCTAGAAGTTGGAAACTTAGGGTCAATGGCTCGGCTCGCTTAAGTTTCAGTGCGGTTTGTCAGAGGTCCGACCCTCTTGAATAGTTGGGAGCCAAGCCCCTTTGCTCCCAACAACCTACACCAATATTTGATTATTCTTTTTTAAGTCTGTGCTGACCAGACAGGTGAAATGAGGTATCGTAATTGCAATCTGCACCATTTCTTTTTTACTTAAGCTGAGCATCTTTTCATGGGGGTATTACCATGTTTTTCTCCTCTTATGAATTTGCCCTTTTATCATTAGGGTGATCGCTTATTTTTCTCGGTTGAGTTGTAAAGGTTATAAATTTAAAATAGTAACCCTTTCCTAGGTATGGCAACTGCTTCCTCATTTCTGGTTAACCTCATTTATGGCTGCTGGTACTATACACAAATTTTAAATTGTTATGCAGCCAAATATGTCAGTAATTTCCCCTTTGATTTATAATATTTATTTAACAAAAATAGTGCTATGTGCAAGGGCGTTATTATATGTTTTTTTCTTACAAATATTATTTCATTTGATCTTCATCATAATCCTATGAAATGGGTATTGCTATTAGTTTCTCTCTCCCACTCCCTTTTTAAGATGAAGAAACTAGGCAGAGAGAAAGAAGTATCTCGACTGATGTTAGCTAGTAAGTGGTAGAGAACGTGAACCTGGTCCCAGGTTCTGATGCTAGCCACCATGCTATTCCATCTCTGGCCGTGGTATCAGGCTCTCTGTGTGTTTATTTGTGGTTGCTTCGTAAATGCTCACTGAGTGTCCCCAATCCTTGTCTTTCATTTCTCTTGGTTCCTTCCCAGGCCCCTGCACACAGTGACTAGGCATAGAGTACCTAGATGCTTAATAAATCCTTGGTGACTGAATGAATTGACTAAACCTGTATTCTGGATCAGCTCACACTTGTGTTTATGCTCCAGGAGGAGTTGACAGGTCCTATATTTCCATTTTGCCTCCAGCAGGCGACTCGATAAGCTCAGGTTTGGCTCTAGCACCTGAGCTAACGCACTTCACTGCACTGGTTCGCCTGTACTTTCCCTTCCCACACACCCCTCCTTCCCTCATCAAATAAACTTCCTGGCTCTGCTCCCTGCTGGAGAAATCTAATAAGCCTTTCCCAGGCACCACCCTTCAGAACCTGTCACGTAAACACCAAGAATGCACAAGAGGAAAACCCCAAGAGAGGACGACCAGAAACTCCAAATGATGCTGGACCAAGGTTTGAAACTCACCATGAGGCAGAGGGTCCTCCAGCTGGGGTGCTGGTCTCTCTTCTCACTGAAGGGAAGGCAGGAAGGAGCTTTTTTGTCATTACAAAGTGCGTTCTCATGTTATGCCAAAGAGACTCTTAGTCTGCCCGTGACTGAGGAGTTATCTTTGACCATAAGCACTCCTTTTCCTCTCATATTCAATCATTGGACAAATCCTCTTGGTTCTTCTTTGGAAGGTTCTTGTGTGTTCCCTATCTCCAGTCTCCCTGACTGTTCTCCAGTTCAGCGGGTCTCGAAGTGGAGTCCCTGGACCAGCAGAAGCAGCCACCACCTGGGAGCTTGTTAGACATGTGAATTCTCAGGTCCCAGCCCAGACCTACTGGGTCAGAAACTCTGGGGGTGGGGCCCGGCAAGCTGGGCTTTAATAGCCCTACAGGAAATTCTGATGCACACTCAAGTCTGAAAATCACCGCTCTCTAATGGACGCCCCTTTTGTTATTAGAACATTATCAAGGTGATAGGCGCTCATTGGATAAAATTTGGGAAATACAGACAAGGATGAAAGAAGCAGACAAACAAAAATTACTGCATAACTCTACTAGTTAGAGGGAACCACTATTTTAATATTTTAGCATTTTTTTTCTAATTAAAAAACACATTAAAAATCATCTTTATTCCCTTTTGTGTATGGATTACTGCAGTGTTTTCAGACTGGTTCTGCCTGCTTTTGGTCTTCTGTTTTCTCCTTTCCTCTTCCAGAACTAATCCTGCATCCATGTCCCCTGCCCCTTCCTCCCTACTCTCCCCACCTCCAAACTGAGATATATTTGACATATGACAACTATGTGGAAGTTTAAGGGGTGTAGATTATTGATTGGATACATTTATATTGCAATGTGATTGCCATTGTAGCTTAGCTAACACCTTTCTCATGTCACATAATTCTTTCTAGTCTTAGGAACAGTTGAGATCTAGTCATTTAGCCGGTTTAATGTTTATAATGGTTTTTGCTCTCTCTAATCACTCTACTGTGTATTAGGTCTCCGGAACTCATTTGCTAGTTGCAAGCCATTTTTACTTTCAAGCATTTCTGATAATGCGAATTCTTAGACTCAAAAATATTCGATGTTTCCTCTTGTCCTCTGAATTAGTGCATATGAACTGCTCGCCTTAGCATTCAAGGAGTGTGTGATATGGTATTTCCACTTTACCCACTAATATGCATGCTCTGTAAGAAAAAGGAAAGAAAGACTTGTATCTCAGGCACCCAACACAGTTCCATGTAATTGGTAAGCACTCAGTAAATACTTGTTCAATGAACAAATGTATCTTCTAATACAACCAAGTCATATTTGATAAATCTGTTTGTGCCATTCATCGCTACTACCTGGAGCAGCAGTTTGTGCTATGAGGGGCTTTCTCAGAACGCACATGCCTGGGACCCATCCTGGGGGATTCTGGTGCCTTCAGTGTGGTGCCCTGGGTAGCTCAGTAGAGAAGCCCTAGTAGAGAAGGTCTATAATACCCCTTCCCCAATTCCATGGGTCAAACACCCACCCACCTATTTTAGATATTCCTCCTCCCAAAGTCATCTCCCTTCCCTCCCAGGTCCTGTTGTACCTGCCTCAGCTGTTAGGTTGTGGGCAGAAGGGAGGAGTCACCTGACTTGGGCTAAGCCAATCAGATGATTTCCCTGAGAATTTGAGCTCTGCTGTAGAAGACTGAGGCAATCTGACGGTGGTGGGTGCTAAAGTCAGAAGCTCCTTAGGACTTGGTGCTGGCAGCCGTGTGTGGTCCTAAGTGAGCAGAGGAAGCCAGCCTGCAGGGAGGGTATGGAACAGCTATGCAGAGAGAAGTAGTAAAGGAAATAGAAAGAGAGAAAGAGAGGGATGGAAAGAAAAACGACCTGCTGACTTCTCAATTCTGCACAGCCCAGCTGAACTGCCAGCCCTGGGCTGACCCGTTTCCTCTTATGTACCAGTTTGAAGGACCCTGGACCAGGAGACCGTCTCTCCAGGCCTGTCTCAGCTTCCTCCCCATATTTGAAAGTCCCGCAGGTTTTCCCACCTGCAGCAAGCGCTCTCACTACTCATCTCTTCAGCCGTTACTGCCAGGAGCAGGATCACAGGGCTTTGCACTGACTGTTCCATAGATAATCACATCGGCCAAATACTCAGCGATGGGGGGGAGGGGGGGCTTTCATGTTCCAGGGCAGAGAAGCATGTTGGGGAAGAAAGCGTCAAACATCAAGGGGAGGGGCATTCCTCTGCAGAGAGGAGGAGCATCAGGCCCCACACCGACTGTGCTGGAATTGGGGTGCTCCTGCCCCTAGACCCGCTGTGCTCTCCACCCCAGGCCCAGATGGAGCTGCAGGCTGAATGGTTCCATCTAGTCCCCAGTTAGGGAACCAGTGCTGGCCACAGTGACTGCTAGGATACACGTATAACTCTGCTGTCCAGTGTGGTTTTAAACAGTTCCACCTGCATCTTTGAGACTTCCCAAGATACAAGGCACAAGGGTGCTTTTGGAACGTTCAAGAGGGGAATTAAGAGGGAGGTTGTTTCTAAGCAAGTTTGGTCCCTGTACCCTTTACTCAGGTAGCATGTCCCGGAGCCGGGGTTCTATGGAATTATTGTATGGTGCAAAGGCCACACTAAGCCTTCCTTTGGCTTCCAGTAAAGGCCTGGATCCCCTGTTTCAGGCAGGCAGGCAGGCAGGCAGGTCCAAATCAGGCAGGGCTGGTCCACCACTTCAGATGATAGCCTCCTGCATCTCTTGCACTTTTGTGATAACAGCAAGAGAGATTAAGATATATGCTTGAGAATGGAAGAAACCAAAAAAACAATAGCAGCAAAGAAAAACAAAAGCCCACACACACTCACACACATACACGAAGCAGGTGAGCCAATAAAAGGCAGTTTACCTCACCTGCACTCCACCCTCTGCTTATGGCTTCTGCTGGCCCAAGCCTTGCTCATCTTTACATTTTGGTTCACCTGGGATGGCCGGTGCAGACCCTGGAGGCTAAGAGTCTGCACGGAGAGTTTTTCAGAATGACATATTCCATGTGCAGTAAGTAACCTTCAGGCCACATCCTCTCATTCTGAACTCTGAGTAAGAAGGAGAGTCCTGGGGTGAGAATAGCCTGCCACCTCCACTTCACATAGGGAGATTTCTAGCTCTTGGGCGAGTGTGGTTGGGGATTGGGAGGGCTGGTAACTGACTACTCCTCCCTTGGCCAGTAAGGTGTGAGGACAAAGGTCTCTCACCTTGGTTCCTTTGATGGGAGATTCAGCACTCTCAACTGATATGCTGATGAGGGGTGGGACCTGCGGTAGATGAGCTTCTGTCTTGGCTGTGTTACCAGTTCTGGCTTCAGAGATGATCTAGTTTGTTTCTCTTGCCTCACACCTTGTCCTGGTGGCTGAGGGTAAGTCACATCCAGTGCGCAGTCATGAATGGGGTGGGGCTGGATGAACTAGGGCTGCCCCTCGGCCTCCACCTCTGAATCACCTTCTCGTTGAGGTTTGCCATAGTACTGGTAAGTAACGCAGACTGCGGTGAGTGTCCTTGCTGAAGACCCGCCACCCACCATCTTGAAGCTTTGTGAAGGGGAATGACTGAGATCTATTGGAGGTCCCTTATTTTTTTGAAATAAATTTTTTTTCAGACACCCAATGGGACTTTTCTTCCCCTTTGGCTGGATTACAAAGTACTGCAAGCCAGAGGAGTTTCTGATGGAGATCACTCCTGGCTTTCTTACTGTTTTTTTTTCTGTAGTTTGCAAATAGCTCAAAATGGCCTGTGCACCGGCTCAGGTGGGCTCAGGTAGGGGTGGCAGAAGTGACCTGGACTTCTGTGGAGGAACCTGCTGATGTGGCTACCTGGGAGAATTGTGCAATCATATCTTAATTTGTGTCGCCACCAGGGTGTCCTTTAGGACTCTCCTCCTCTCCAAAGGCTGCTGCTAGGTACGGCTTTAGCAGTGGGTGGCCATTCTTTGGAGGAGCCTAAAGACTTGGAGCGGTGGCTGCACCGTTTGCTGGGTAGCCCTGTGAATGGTGGGTTCTTGAGAGCTCAAATATGAGGGAGATGGAGCTTGTTTTCGCTAGAGGTTTAGAAGTGGGCCGGGGAGTTGAGCACCACGCAGTGGAGAGGCCCCACCGGCTTGGCCTTTAGGACGCGCCTTTTGCTCTGTAATCTGTAATGGCCACCCTCCGTCCCTCGGCGGACAGGCGCCGGCAGACGCCTGGAGGAGCGGCCACCTGGGCCGGAGGGTACGGCGCCTTTGTGTCTTTTCTCCCGGGGCACTAGGTGGGCGCCAGGGGGGCTCTGGTGACGGCCCTGGGAGTCCCGCCAGGACGCCGTAGTTGGGGAAAAGTGGAATCTCGTCTCCCCCTTGCAAGCCTCGCCCGCATCATAATTCCTTTTATTTTTACTTTCGAGCCATGTAAGGCATGCGGATGGGGTAGGAGCATTCTGGAGACACGTAGCCAGCGGCGCAAAGCCGGTCCGCTCGCGTGGCGGGAGCCTGGGGTAGCGACAGGCCTCCCGACTCCTGCCCCACCAGCCTCGCCTCCCACAGTCACGGACACACGGGGTCGCGGGGTTCCAGCCAGCCACCCCAGTCCCGGGGTGCTCCAATCCGTGCGGCCCAGCCCAGTCTCGCCCCGGCTGCATCCCGGGAACGCCCAGGGGAGGGGCTGGTCGTGGAGTCGGGGGCACAGCAGGGCCGGTCCTGGCGTGTCTGCGCCCAGCGCCCCAGGCCGGCCCAGCCCACGTTTTCCCTCTCTCCGGCTCCCTCCGCCTCCTGCGCTCCGTCCCTCCCCTTCGCCCTCCTCCCTCCCTGCGCTTCCCCTCCTCCTGGCTGGTCATGTGTCGCCTTTTTTTGTTTGCAGTGGAAACAATTTCTCGCTGCTCTACGCACCCCGGCCCGACGCGCCGCGGCGGAGGCGAGCGGGAGGCGGGACGGGGCGGGGAGAGCGGCGGGGCCGGCGGGAGGACGCGCTGTGCGCCGGGCGGACGCCGCAGGTCCCATGCCGCGCCGCGACCCCCGCGCCCCTGCCGTCCGCGCCCGCGGCCGCCCCCCGCCGCCCGCTGCCCCGGGCTTGCCGTGCCGCGCCCGCGCGTCCCTAGCCGGGCCACCAAGCGATGCCCGCTGGGCGCCCGCGAAAGTTTGTCTGCTCCCGCTAAAGGGCAGCGGCGCCCCCGTGCCCCCGCGCCCCGCTCCAGCCAGGTGAGTTCGCTCCTTGCTCTCGCCGGCACCCAAGCAGGATTGGGTGACCCGGGCCAGGGTCACTTGTCGGAGGAGGTCCTGGAGGCTCTCGGCAGACAAGGGACTCCACAGTTCCTGGGGGAGAGTGCGGGGCGGGGGCCTGGCCGGGCCGGGAGACGGGAGCCCGGAGCAGGGAACTTGCTGGGTCGGAAGAGTTTCCTGCCCCGACGTGCGAGCTGTTTCCTGGTGCCTCGATTTCCAAAAAGACGCCCCAAAGGAACAGTGTTGGTATTGTGCTAGGAGGACGGGATCCCCGCCGTTCCGGGCCGAGGGAGAGGGTGCTGATCCAGGGGACACCCCAAGATGAGAAACAGGATCCTAACAAAGATACCCTCCCCCCACAAATTGTGCAGGCTGGGCACCGGCAATGAGCGTCTCCCAAGACCCCCGAGGCCCGACCCCTCCTCATCCCGGCCCTCTTTGAAGCCCTCCTTGGGTCGTGGAGAAGTTGGGGGACGGCGGGCTTTTATTGATGTGTTTTTAAGGCTCGCAGCAGTGCGGCCAATAAAAGGTTTATGACATCTGACCAGCAGTGAAGGTATGCGAGCTCCCAATTGCCCTGTATACGGGGAGAAGAGCAGTTTCCCTGTTGCTTGGCAACTCCGCTGATTGACGCGAGACGCAGCCAATTGCCGCTCCCGCAGGTCCCCTTGAAATGTTTTTGACAAGTACAGTAGATGCGAGTGGAGCGCGTGCGTGTTTGCGCGCGCGCGCCCGGAGGGTGGGGGTTCACCCCCCCCCCCCCACTCGAGACTACCCTGCTAGCCTCGGGGAGGATTTCTCAACTTTTTAAAGTTCACATCGAACATCTGTTCAGAGCTGGGCCCGTCACATATTTGTCAGTTATTTGGAGACAATTCTGATAGCCGGCAAAAAGCAGCTTTCCTGCTGCCTTTTCTCCGTTGAAAAGCAAAAAAGATAACTAAACACGTCACAAAAAAGGAGAGAGCGCGAGTGAGTGTGTATGTGGCGGGGGACCGTAGGTCACCAGTAGCAAGCTGAAAAGTTGTAAGGAGGTCACTAGTAAATATCGGCTTGAACATGATGGAGCAACCTTTCTTGGAACCGATTAAAAATGTTTGCTTAACTGCAGACTCACATGATCCGGATTCTTTTTTCCCCCCTCTAAAATCGGAGGAAAAAAAGGGTTGGCGAACTCTGTAGTTTGAGAATAATAATGGAAAACTCAGCTGTGGCTTCTGGGAGCTGGTTTTTAAAGTGGAACCGGAGTGATCAGCAGCCCTTGATACGGTTGCTCTCAAATACGGTTTATGGGGATGCCCTGAACAGTTGGACGGCCCGGGTTCGTGGAGCACAGGCACAAAGCAGGGGAATGATCCGAGGGGACCGAACCCTGTAACCCTGGTTTTTGGACAGTGCCGGTTTTCCTAATAAAACCATGTTGCTGCCAATGTTTGTTTAAAACAAAAGAAAACATGGAGAATAGTGTGTTAGTTCCTTTGGGAAGCCACTGACAAATAAGCAAACTAAAAAGAAAGAGAGCAGCATGTTGTCATAGCAACAGTGCAATTAAATTACTTTACTGTCAGCCATGATATAATTTTCCTGTGTGGAAGCTCAGGAGACATAAAACTTTCGTTTAGAGCGAAAGTTGACTTCAGCAGCTGGGTGGTGGTTCTTTTTTTGTACTGTACTGTGGGGATATTCCTGGTTATCAGAAAATGTTTTTTTGTTTTTTTTTTTAATCGGAATCTGAGGAAACTTTGAGAGGGAGAAACCTAGCTTTGATTTATTTATAAAGAAGGTAAAAAGCCTTATTAGGCTGGCCTGTGTCAAACTCCCAAGCCTAAAGATACTAGCTCATTATTTAAAATGCATCATGTCTACCCAGGTTAGTTCATGACAGAGAGACATAGTCCCCGTGGATGAACTTGAGGTATGCAAACTGTCCGTTCCATGGGTCTATGACACCCATAATTCTCTTTGTTTAGGGTTAGGTATTGCATCGCACAGCCATTCCAGAGAGCTCCCCAAGGCCTTCTGTCAGCATGTTCTTTCTGAGCACCTTTTGGAAGCGGGAGGGTCCTGCAGTTCCGGAGCACCCTGGGGCGGCTATGTAGTGCCCCCCCCCCCCCCCCAGGGCATTCTAGAATCCCATTCTAGAGCTTCCCCAGCTGAAGTGGCAGTTATTTTAGGTGTAGTGTTAGTGGACCTTTCGAGCCCTAGAATGATCCTTCCTTTGCTTTTGATGTGTTTTTTTTCCCTAGATAGATAGATTGTTTGATCTTCTCACTTGTGGGGGAAAATAAAATAGACACACTTCTTAAACCAAGCGCATTGTTCGAGGGCTACAACACAGAGGAGTGGGAGACATCTCTTCATTATCTTCATTGCTCTTTCTGTCTTACCTTGTGTACCAGGGGGTTGAACAGCTTTTATCTGCCCAGGACATTCTTTTGAGGACTTGCCATTTCCTCATTTTCTTTTCTCATCAGATATTTTACTCCCTGTTCATTGATAAAAATGGGGGCGGCAGCAGAAGAGAATTCTGTAGAGAAATTTTGTTGGATTTGCCTCCCTTTGTTGAAGCTGCCCCCCTTTGCTCACCTGACTTTTTTCCCAAATTCTAATTTCAGTTAATGGCTTGTCTTTCATATTCCCATTTATTTGCGTGGTTTCTGAAGTTTCTCATTTTTTTGTTCAGAGTGTAGTGTCGCAATAAAATTAAGTGTACTTCTTCCTCCAGTTCAAATCCACAGAATTGCAACGTAATTAAAGTTGCAGAGTGATGGATACTGTTTGTATAGAAACTCTGAAACTTATAGGTATTTTTGTGAGAACAGCAAACAGTGAGACCTGTCGGCCCAAGAGACAGGATTTGTGCACTGGGCTTGTTAGGTAGTGTTTATTGTGAAGCTTGAAATATTTTTACCTGTGTATTTATTCATGTATAATAGATAAAGTGAAAAAATAACGGATTTTCCCAGGGTCACAGTGAGAGTGTGCGTAGACCCAGGAAGAAGGCATTGTGGAATTTCCCATGCTTTCTATGATGCATTTGCATATGAAAGACGTGGCAGATATATCCAGTCTTGCTGTGTCCAGCAGGTGGCAGGTCATGTGGTGCACGCATGGTCACTGTGGTGCACGCATGGTGGGCCAATTTTACTTACAGTGCATCTCTCTCTGGTATAATTGTGGGTTTGAGTGATGCAATGTAGGAGCCATGAGGTGTGTTCTGGGGGTAGGAGGCTAGACAGAAGAACTAGGGGGGCGCACAGCCGCCTTTCTGGTTTGGGTTTCACTAACTTATCTTTTCTGTGTTATGCTTTTACCAGGAGCCTTCACGTAAATGGGTCCAGTCATGCCTCCCAGTAAGAAGCCAGAAAGCTCAGGAATTAGTGTCTCCAGTGGGCTGAGTCAGTGTTACCGGGGCAGCGGTTTCTCTAAGGCCCTTCAGGAAGACGATGACCTCGACTTTTCTCTGCCTGACATCCGATTAGAAGAAGGGGCCATGGAAGATGAAGAGCTGACCAACCTGAACTGGCTGCATGAGAGCAAGAACTTGCTGAAGAGCTTCGGGGACTCCGTCCTCAGGAGCGTCAGCCCCGTCCAGGATCTGGATGATGACACCCCCCCGTCCCCCGCCCACTCTGACATGCCCTACGATGCCAGGCAGAACCCCAACTGCAAACCCCCCTACTCCTTCAGCTGCCTCATATTTATGGCCATCGAGGACTCTCCAACCAAGCGCCTGCCAGTAAAGGATATCTACAACTGGATCTTGGAACATTTCCCGTATTTTGCAAACGCACCTACTGGGTGGAAAAACTCAGTGAGACACAATTTGTCACTGAATAAGTGTTTTAAGAAAGTGGACAAAGAGAGGAGTCAGGTAAGCCTCTGTGTCTGGAATTCAAGAGTTTCCTTTTTCTTTTGAAAGTTTTTAATTTTCCCCTGTTAAAAAAACTGGTATGGAATTGTAAAGTCACCACCCTGAAGTGGCCATGATACATGGATACGTTTATTTTATTCACTTAGACAGTTGTAAACTTCCTTTTCCCTAAACATATTAATTAAATACTGGTTTTGGTGCTGGTGCTGGATTGAGGTTTTCCCATTGTGGTGTCTGAATATAATCACAAAAGAGTGGTTTACACACTTGATTGGTTCTTCTGTCAATGTGGATGGGTCCGTTTGGGTCTAGAGCACAAAGAGGTGGCCATTAACCGAGAGGTGCACCCTGCAGTAAATGGATAGGGATGGGCATTGGGAGGCAACCTGAGCATACTTATGCACTCCAAGACTCAACACGGACAGGCATGAATTGCCAAGATGACTCTTGAAATCAGATGTCTACCTAAGTGTTTGGCAACTTTGAAACTCCCTGAATATGAAAAATTTAGCTCAGGGTAAAGTTCCCACTAGAGAGGGACTAAAAAAAAAAAGGTTGAATTTTTATTTTCAAGCCTGAGCTTGAGCTTGATGGTCCACAGAAAGAGACAGTTTTCATAATCTGCTTTGCCTTTCTTAGGATAAAATAGGTACGACAGAAATTGGGTCAACTGTGAGAGCTGGAAAATAAAGTGGTGATCTAACTTGGAGTTCTGTAGGGTAGTGTTGCCACAGTTAAAATACATTGCCCGAAAACATCCCTCGGCGCACGCCGCACCGTGTGACTGCGTTCCAGCTTTGTTTCTCATTAATAATGCTGATGGTCTACTTTTCCCCTTTTTGAAGTTCGGGTTCAGGCTCAGGATCACTATTGTGTGGGGTCAGCAGCTGTGCAGGGTTGGGACCTTTACTTTCTTTCCAGAAACATGTTTCTGTTTCCATGAGAATTTTGAGCCTGAGAAAATTCTGCTTGGGCATGGAAGAATACGAATAAGGAAGTGGTGGAGCCATTTTTCTCCTTGCTACAGCTGGACGCGTTTGTCTGCTGATGCTCTTGACCTGGAGTTTATGTTCAAGATGGGGCGTGGGCATCGTGCAGGGTTTGAGGAAGGGCGGTGGTAGGGGAAGGACAGATGTGGACACTGAGGAGCTTTGCCTTTGGTCGCTGGTGCCAGTGGTGCTGTGATCGGGTGTTGCCGTGAGTACGGTTGGGTTCTGGGCCCCTCCTCTGTCACACCCTTGTATCTACATACCTGAAGCGACTGCGGGGTGCTGCTGTTGTCCCCGATGTCCACTTCTCCGGGCATTTGGAGACCAACCTCCGCACGTGGCTCTCTGGAGTGTTTTAAGATCCATCGCTGAACTGAGAGAAAATTCTCTGCTTTCCTGTGAATAGCCAAGTCTGTGTCGTTCAAAACCCCCGTTCAGGTGGGTCCTGGTGGTGAGAAAGGGAAAGTCTCGGAAAGCATTTTCAGATTCGAATGTGGCGTGGAAAGTGGTGTTCAGGTCCCCCAAAGCCGCGTGTCACCGATACGGCAAGACACAGGGCTTTAGTTTGGTGAGACGTTTGTGCAGTTGTACAGGCCACCGTGGGCCCATGTCTCCATGTTTGCAGTCACGCTGGCCCAAAAATAACCCGGCAAACACACGGTCTGAAATGTAGACCAGCAACTCCAGCATGCAGGGACTGGGTGAGCTGCTCCAGGGCTACGGGCGTGGCATGCGGGCGTCTGGTGGTCTGTCTGGGAGAGCCGTTTCCTCAGTGCACCTCCCCCCCACCTCCAGTCTTACATTTCCAGGGGTGACAGTTGTCACTCTGAATAAATGCAGATATCACCTGTTGAAAGGGGATGGTTTTAAGGACTGAAGGTTGTGAATCTTACGAAATGTTGAGGTCTGCCTTCCTACCCGAACCTGACCTGTGTTGACATGTTTCTGATCCGGTGCCGTCAGTTTTGTGGTTAAGAGGTTGTTCCCAGGGTTTGTCCTGCTGTGAGAACAAAACAAGGAGCGTGAGTTTTCTTTCCCCTTTTCTCCTCTTTCCTTGGGTTGCCTTGGGGCCAGCTGGTGGCTGCTCTGAGAGGCCTAGACCCTCAGGGACTTCCAGGACACTTGGGGTTTTCCCCAGGCTAGCTGAGCAAAGAGGAAGGCATTTCCTCAGTGAAACCTCCTTCAGCCCCACAGGTAACTGAGTTTTTTATTCTGGAACCTGTGCTTGGCAGCTCAGCTGCAGCGCAGTGAGAGCGACTGAGTGGACCCGAGTATTGGCGGGAAAGAGGGGAGCTAAGGGGAGAATGGGGGACATTGTATTCACAGGGCTAGCCGTTCCTTTTCTTTTCAAAGTGGAGAACACACTTTTAAGCCTGATGTAACTGTGAGAACACGGAATGTTGTGTGATCCTTGTCCCTGAGGGGTTGGAACATGTACCCTGCTGGACAACTGCTTGGCGGGGACGTGGCATGCAGGAGTGTACTAGATTGGTTGCATCAGAATCGTCTGTGCCTCTTACAAGTAAGGACCGTTTCTCGGCCCCTCCCTGGAGATTCTGATTCAGTGGGTTGATGTGGGTTGGGGAACATCGGTGTCCCGATCGGCTGTTTTCATAGGTGTTTCTGACCTGCAGCCAGAATCGAGAACCCCTCAGCTCGATGCTTTTGGGTTCTTTCCAGTGCAGAGATTTCATCAAGAACATATGCTCATGAATGAGTAAGTCAGGGGAAAATAGATGGTTTTGCTTCCGTTTTATCTCTCTGTCTCTCCCTTCCTTTTGGTTTTATCTCTGGAAGGAATTTAAAAGATAAGAGTTTTATTTTTTTAATCATGAAAAATTTAAACAGGCACAGGGAGGGAACAGTGTGATAAATCTATATAACCATCACCTCTGATGCTCACATCCAGATTCTGTAGTTAACAGGGGCTTCCCTCCCTTACTTCATTCTTTTTTGTTTTGCGGGGCTTAAGTATTTCGAACCAAATCCCAGACCGTACGTGACTTTATCCCGATCCATTACAGTGTGTGTGCATAAGAACCATCAACAGTTTCTTACATAACCACAGCGCCGGTATCACCCATAACAAAATGAACAGCGCTTCCGTATTACCTCGTACCAGGGCCACATTTAGATCCCCCTGATGGTTTATAAAATGCTTGTTCGAATGAGGATCCAAACATGGTTTCTGTGTTGCGTTTGGCTCTTACGTTTCTTCATCCACAGCAGCCCTACTCCAACCCCCTTTCGCGCCCACCCTCGCTATACAGACCCATCCGTTGGGCTGTGGGATGCCTCATGTCCTGCCTCGTGTCCTGTCTGTGTCCTGTCTGCTTCGTTGAGATTTCACTGAGCTTGTTCCTCTATCCTCTGTATTTTCTGTGATGTGGAAGTAAGTGCTAAAGGCCAGATCACATTCTGGCTTGGTTTCCCCTGAGGATACCTTATGGATGGCATGTGTGTGCTCACACCAGGAAGCCTGGTTGACCCTTTCTTGGGAAGGCTGGGCTCTTCCTCTGGGTTCATGTGGGGTCGGCTGCTCCGACCTCTGCAAAGTTCCCTGGCAGTCTTTCATCTTAGGGTTTCATCTATTGAGAAAACCTTTGCCCGAATCAATCAAGATAGAGTTTCAAAGTCGGGGATTAAGTTTTATACCTCCTAAATACAGACCTTAGTTAAGACTATAAGATTAGCAATGCTAACCTCTCTTGAACACTTGTAAATGAGAAGTAAAGGGCAGTTATTTTTTTATTGACTGGATAATAGTGGTTCAGGTATATGTGTTTCTATTTCTGTGCTTGCCACGGGAACAAAAAAAAAGTTATATGAGGGTTTTTAAAGGAAAACACTGTACAAAAGTATGTTTTGTATATCCAGAACTGAGGGCTTAAAATATAATTTTAGCTCTTTAATATAGGAAACTTGTTTTGGTTGAAAAAAGACTGGATTAGAAGCCAGCATACCAGCTTCCATTTTGGATGCTGGTGGCATGTGGCTCAGGCCTCAGTTTCCGCGTATGGAGAAATAGGAGTTTGTAGTCGCTTGGAACTTCTTCTTTTTAAAAAAGAGTTTATTTATTTATTTTCAGAGAGGGGAAGGAAGTGGGAAGGGATAGAGAGAAACATTGATGATGTCCAAGAGACACATTAATCAGGGTTACGTTGATCACAGTAGCCATTTGCGCGCCCCCAACCAGGGAGCTGGCCCGCAACCCAGGCATGTGCCCTGACTGGGAATCAAACCAGTGACCTTTCGGTTCATAGGCCAGCACTCAATCCAGTGAGCCACAGCAGCCAGGGATCTTGGGGCTTCTTAATGTGAGTCTTTGGGCGTCAAAGGCTCTGCAGACAGCCTGAAATTATTGACCGTGTGTCATGTGACTATGCATATTGCATTTCCCTAGCGGATCCCAGATTTCGTTGATGTAGTTTTGTTTATTTATTTTGTTCATTTTGCTTATTTAATAGACCCTCTGACCCAGGAAAGGGAAAGAACCACTGGCATTTTTATAACAATAGTCCGCTCTCCCCTTTCTTCCTTACTAGAACCCCATGAGGCAGTCCCATTTTCCTTCTTAAAATAAATGATGAGTTAAGCGTAGAGTGGTTGGGCCACTTGTCGGAAGACACGCAGCTCGTAAGTAGCAGAACAGGGATGCACCCTAAATCCCTCCAGTCCTGAAGGGCACGTGTGTGCTTACATGAACCCCGGGCTTGACTACACCTTCTTCGTATAGAGGCTCTTGTAGATGGTCTCTATTTGCTTCCTCAAAATGCCCTATAGACGGGAGTTATGGTGGACTAAGGTAACCCGACTAAATCCAGAATCCACTCTGGGGCACAGGATAGAGAAAGGTGAACATAGAGCACGTTTTTGTGCCATTGCAATTGGGACACATTCTGTCTTAGTCAGCAAATGGAAAGGAAGGTGTCACACTTACTTGGACAGAGCTTATCACTGCCTTCTCTGCTTTCTATTTCCAGGCTCTGCCCCAGGCCCCCCGCCTCCCGGGCATCTCCCCTGCGATCGGCCCAAGTTCAGAGCCCCTTCTCCCCACACAGACACTGTTTGTGCAGGTCCCCACCTCCCGTGCCCAGCCCCCTGGATGTTCATTTTTCCTGTGGATCAGATTCTTCTTCCACGGTGGTTTAGAAATGAGGTAGCACCCTTTATGTGGCAGCACCCCGTGCGCCCAGTGGCCCCTGATATTTTTCCTCTTGGTGGTGTAGACCCAGAACAAGGCTATTGCCCTTTCCCGTGCCACTAGTAACATGCTAGTTTAATGGATGGTCGTTTTAGGAAGGAGAGATGACTGCGTTTTTTTTTGAGGGATGGAGAAATCATGCTCTTTGAAAGATGGCACAGTCTGGTCTTGGCGGGTAAGTTCCAAAAAGCCAGGGTAACGTCGGGTGGTGGGACATGCAAAAACGTGGCGAGGTGTGTGGGAGCAGGCTCCCGGGCACGTGATGACCCCATTTCCTCCCTGAGCTGGTTTCTTCTGGGCCCAAGGGCCTCATTGATGTAGCTGTCCAGTAACTGTTCAGGAAGGGTTGCCTTCTCTTTGGTAGAGCTTTGTGGTACCTGGGTGAGTCTTTGAGATGCTTCTTCATTGATGGTACTGCCTGGATGTCTGACCAGCAAGACACCGTTCTCAGAGTCTCCCCTGTCGAGCTGAAGAGGCTTTGGGATTTCCCTTTGAAATCTCTTGAGCTGCAGGATAATTCTCTGCAGTAAATAACATAGGAAGTTGGCACACTGACCTCCTATTTGAAAGTCACGGGCTTTGCTTCTTTCGCAAATAGTGATGGGTTATTTGGATTATTCCGTACTCTCCCTCGGAGCCCGTGGTCACCTTAATGCTCCTCTTAAGCTTTGGCAAGATGATGGCAGGTTTTAGATTTCATAGAAAATCCCACTGCCTTCCCAATGGATGTTTTTTTTGCACCTGACACAGAAGATGGGTATATATTTTAAAAAGGCTAATGTAATGTTGTGATGATACTGCGTGTATTATGTTTTGGTTTCATGCCCCTGTGAGGTGTTGGATTGTTGTCATTTTTAACTTTTCTGGATGCTGGTCTCAACGAATACATCTAACTGCCTGTCCGACTTCACCCCTCGGCTGTTTTCACACCAGCCTGAGGTTTTCCGACTGTAGGGGTTTACTTACTTAGGGTGGTTTCTGTGGCATGCCTCCCCCTACTAGTAGGCCTTCAGGACACCGTCACTTCTAATTTCGGGGACTCCAAGCACCCTCTGCGTGTTAGAATTATCCCGTGATGTTAAAGGTGGAAGTAAAAAGTGAGGTTTGGTTCTTGCCTTGTGGGAGCTTACGTTCCAGGGAAACAGGAGGCAATAGCAGAAAATGGAGAGAGTGAACTGCCCCAAGTCAGGAAGCGTTGCCGGAGCAGTAAGTGGTGGGAGTGATTTGAGGTCAGTCGGGGAGCTTCCCTTCCCCACAGAGGGCCCTTCGGAGCAGAGATAAAAGATAGCAAAGAGCAAGTTTTGAATATTCCTTTTGGGGGAGCACTTGAATACATTGTCAACATAGCAATCTTCCGCTGTGGGAATGAACCTGAGAATGCCAAGAATGGGTTATTTAGGATGAGTTTGGCTGCTTATTGTAGAAAACCCACGTTAACGGCGAGTGAAACGTAGCAGTGCGTTGCTCTGTCACACAAAGTTCATCTTGAGGAACCGGACACAGACCCACCACGTTCTATCCGTCTTTCTGCCCCACCTGATCGCAGTGCCTCGCCGGTTTCCATTCTCAGGCCTTCCCGTGGTTGGAGATGGCATCAGCTAACTTGTTCCCGTTTTAGGAAGCAGGAAGAGGAATGCACGGAAAGGCAAAAAGAGCTTTTTATTGAGTTACCAATTTTAAGGTGCTTTTCCAGAAACCCCACACTCTGCTCTCATCTTGTTGGCTAGAGCCTGGCCACATGATCCATCCCTCTCAGCTGCAGGGAAGTCTGGGAAATGTATTTTAACTGCGCTCATTGCAAGTTCAGATAAAATGTTGGTTCTGTTACTAAGCAAGCATGAGATTTTCTGCCAGAGAGTTCTAGATGCTTAGGAGGTGAATGTTGCTGGACCCAAGAGATGTGTTGGAACATTATCGGAGAAAAGGGGAGAAGATGGGTGGTTGGTCCTGGAGGTTATGTAAATAGTACAAGGAGTTGGTGGGAGGGGCTCAGATAGGAAGAGGAAAACTTTAAATTGCTGTAGTAACTTAACTAAAGCAGAGATGCAGACCCATTTTTTAAAAACATTTAAGTTAGCCAAAAGTTTTGCTTCAAGATATTTTGGTTAAATTGCATTTTTTTTAAAAAAGATTTTACTTACTCATTTTTAGAGAGAAGGGAAGGGAAGGAGAAAGAGAGGGAGAGAAACATCAATGTGTGGTGGCCTCTCACGTGCCCCCAGCTGGGGACCTGGCCCACAAGCCAAGCATATGCCCTGCCTGGAAATCGAACCGGCGACACTTTGGTGGTTAAATTGCATTTGATATCTTCAGAAACATTAGCCTGAGAGTGATGATGATGTGTTCTGTGCCAAGTATGATAAGAAGAAAAGCAAGGAAATGTGAGGGTGAAGACGAAGTGCAGTGACAAGTTGCTCTTTTAATAATAACTTCGTGTTTTTCTGTATGAGGTTACACAGGTCCAAGAACCGAATGAAGTCCTTGGGATATGTGCCTGTGTGCACGCGTGTGCATGCTTGTTTGAGTACCTTTGCGTGTGAACCCAGCCAGAGACCAGTAAACACAGGCAGAGTGACTGCGCTGCTTATCTGGGGTGAGGGGGCTCTCCAGTTACCCCCCTTCTCTTCCTTTTCTCCCCGCAGACTGTGTAGGGCTCCCCTCTGGGCCTGGCAGCATCCATTTCAGCGTGGCCTTCTATTTATTGGAGCTCTGTGAAGTGCCTCACAGAAGGCTATGCCTGTATTCCCCTAGGGACAGGACCAATAAGTGACTTAACTAATGTCGTTAGACAGAAAACAGTCAGCTAGCAGAACACTGGCAATACTCTGTGTTTGGAAGGATAGGCCAAGTCATGTGAGTGCTGACTGCAGTCACGGAGTCACGGCCGAGGGGGAAGATCCAGAGTCTGTTGGAATCCACACAGGCATTGTGGCCCAGAGCTGGGGTGCAGAGTCACACTGAGTTCTCCTGGAGTGCTTCCTGGAATGCCGAGTTCCTTCCAGAATCTTCCATAGCTGCAGTTATGTAAAGTAAGATCTGAGACCCTGCAGAGGCCTTAGTTGGCAAAGTAAAAATTAGACTCCGCACTTTAAAGAAAAGTAGCTTCAGTCATTTCAGAAGGATTTTCACTGGTGCATCATTCAGGCCATCCATGTTTGTGGGAGGCCGGGCGCTGTTCTGGGTGCTGGGGATGCAGTTCTGACCAGTGGCAGTTTCCTGGCTGTTCTCCTAGACTGTCCGAGGGGCAGGGAGTGTGTGAGGGGGAGGCACACGTAGAGCAGTAGGTCCATACGTGGACACGCAGGTAATGTAGCAGGTAGAGATGCATGAATGAAGAAGGTAAAAGAAGGTGATGTACTAGAGAGGGGTGGGGAGGAAGGTGGGAGTTTCCCAGTTCAGAAGGGAACTGGCTGTGTCTTGGTGGCAAGAGGGATGCAGCCACGCAAAGACCTTTGTCAGAGAGAGCAGCAAGTGCAAAGGCCCTGAGGTGGCAATAGCTCGAAATGTTCAAGGACCAGGAGGGAGGCCTGTAGGAAGTATGCTGAAGAGAGGAGAATGAGATGTTAAAGGGGACGTCAGGGGAAAACATCTGTTTGGGGGTGCGGGTTAGAAACGGCGGAAATGACACTGGCTTAGACCAGGACTGGGGTTCGCCGATGAAGGTGTGTGGGCGGACGTGCGTTGGGAAGTGGGATGGAGGTGAGGCCAAAGATTTGAGATGGCTTTTTAACATGTAAGTGGAGCTATCAAGTTAGAGTGAGTGAGTTTCGAGCCCGACAGAGAAGTTGGGGTAGAGGCATAAATCTGGGACGCATTAGCGCGCAGTTGGTGAAAACTGAAGAGGATTTCTGGATTATGTCTCCATTAGAAAGGAAGAGAAATCAAACGTCTATTTCAGCTCTTATAGGAAATTATGTTTCCATTAGACTTGACTAGAGAATTTGTTTGGGAGGACGTCCAGCACCGCAAGTAAAACAAAAGAGGTTCGTGTTTGGAGGAAGAAATTCAGAATCATTTCAAAAATAGCCTACCTGTAGTTTATATAGCTACTCCCCGTAGTTTTGCAGGCAGAAGAGAACAAACCTGTGCTGTTGGTAATGAGGGCGTAACTTCTCAGAGTGCTCAGGGCCAGTGGCATCTCCGGTATGATGAGGGAAATGCTCTCCAGTAAACATCCCATTTAGCAAAGTCCTCTAACCCATGACTTCTGCGAGCTCCCTGCCATCTGGTCCCTGGCTGGAGAGAGGAATTTTTCTTGTATATGTGTCTCCATAGCAACGAGTTTGCAGTTGATATGGAAAGTAAGCAGTTGCCTTAGCAACGGAGTTGCTGATGTGGTGGCTCTCTTGCTTTCAGGGAATGGATAAGCTGACCAAACTGGTTTAGATGCATTGGGCAGGGCGCTGTAAAGCAGAATGGTACAGCCGGCCCTGCCAGTGTAAAATCAGCCCCGCTTTGAAAGAGATCTCAGCCCCTCCTTTTTCCAGAAGGAAGGGCTTACAGAGGTAATAAATCAGACCAAAGTAGCTGCTGTCAGTTGAAATAGATTAGAAGAGGAATCTCCTGGTGGAGTTTATTTAGTTCGTTCAAAGGAGAGTGTCGTCGTCAGGACACACTTGGTTGCAAAGAAAAGAAAGCCACCCAAGTGGGCATGAGGAAGAGAGTGCTTGTCCCCAGGCACGTAATAATCAGCCCCGCGGAGCAATGGTGAAGAGGAACACGACACGTCCTCAGGTCCACGGTGATGGATCTGCTCCCCGCATCCCTCTGCGGCCACACGGATGCTCGTCCCTGCCTTTCTCTGGGGATCTGGTCCGGTCTCCTCTTTGCAGCCTGGTTTCCTCTGGGTGGCTCTTGATTTCTGCCTTCTCATACCCTTGGCTTGCTGTGGAGGGGTGTTGGTGCCAGCCCTGCAAGATGATGGCTCCAGTGCCCAGTGACATTGACCTCACCATCTGTCATAGTTCCAGAGGCACTGACTCGTTCTTTTCTGGGTTAGATGTTCAGCCCTGGCCAAAACGGGGACAGGGCTCCCGGCATCGAGATGGCTCCCAGGACTGCCCCTTCACCTGGGGTGGGGCTCAGGCTTGGGCTTGAAACATGCCTACACTAAAATGTTTCCTGGAAAGCCTTTGGTCTTTCAAACAGTTTCATAATGAAAATAAAAGTAATGTGGAACTTTTGCGTGTTTTGTACTTTTCTGGTTCCCTTTGTGTCCCCTCAGGGCAGGTCTCACAGGTGACAGGGATGAGCACCCCAAAGAACCCTGGGTCTGTCCCTAGCCTGTGTCCTGGTGCTTTAGGTCCTCTGTGATGACCTCATCTTCCCTGCATTTCGTTTCCATAGATTTGGGGCTGGTAGTTCCCAAACTAGCAAAGTCTTTCTTCAGTGGCTACTTCTTCCTGCCAGCTGCCCTCAAATTGCCGGTAATCACAGGGCTGAGTGATGACCAGAATTTACGAACTGTAGCCCCCTGTTTTAGACAGGGCTGTATGTCAGCTCTCCAACACAAGTTGTCCTGGTTTTCCAGATCAAGAGACTGGGCAATGGTTCTTGTTAACCACGGTGTACCAGTCCAAGTCATTGCTTTGAGGTTTTCAACGTGGGGGAAAATGTAATCACTATGCCGGGAACTGGGGCTATAAAGAGATGATAAAACTCTGGTGGAGTAGTCTAGGCACAGATAAAAAGAGACCAGGAAGTTTAAAAGTGTCATTTTCCAATTGTCAGGGGATTGGCCCGTGGCCGGATTACGTGGTCTGGGACTCCAAAGGAGAAAATGACCACTGATGGTTGTCAGAGCCAAACTGGGGACCCTGGAAAGGAGGCAGCATTTCACCGGCTGGATCCTTCGCGATGGCCGGGAAGGGGGCTGGGGACAGGAAAAGAGAGGAGGTCACCTGAGTCATCGGGGTTAGCTTGGACATGGGGGTGGGGGTGCATAAAGGGGAAGACTGGGTGTGAAAATGGGAACCAACATTTTCGCAGGGCTTGCTGGGGGCTGTTTTGAATTGCTTGAGGCATTTGCATCCATGATCTTACAGCTTCCCACAACTGTAAAGCAGATAGTATGTTCCTTGGGCAGGGGAGGAAACTGAGGCTCAGAGAAATCCAGCCGCTTGCCAAGGCGACACAGCCAGATGTTGAATCCAGATCTGAGACTTCTGTGTTTTTCCTTTACTCAGTTGGCTGAAGCAGAGGGTTCCTGCGTGGGGGGTGGGGGGGATAGATTTGGGAACGAGATGTTTCTGTTTCATGGATCCTGTTTTTCACTGACCATCGCTCTTATTTGTGGGTATCACCCCTTCTATTAACATCTTGACCAATTCTGGAGCTCATAGGAGTGGAATCAGGAGCTGACGCACCCGCTCAGCTGTGCCCTGGGGATGTTGCTCACTTTTTGGTGTTGGCTGGGTTTTTCACTCTTCCTGTTTCCGATGGCGACTTCTCTTCCCCTTTGGCATCGTATGTAGGGAAAACAGTGGCGTTTACCCCTTTCGTTGTGTAGGAAGCAGGGTCAGGTAGGTGATTTCATTCGTCCCTTTGTCCTTTTAGCCACGTTGAGTTCTCGGAACATGGAGGACATGGTGCTGGGTGGGCACAAAGAGGCGTAAGACCCAGTCCTCGGGGTGCACTGTGTGGTCTTCCCCAGTGCTTCTCTCTTCTTCAACCCCACACCCCACCAGGAACAAAGATCCCTGATTCTGTCTCCAAGATGTCTCTGGGCTGTCCCTTCCTCTCTAGCCCTGCCACCACTGGTCTTCCCTGTCGGCTGAGTGGTGCACGACCTCTCGCCCCCCTTTTCCTCCCTCTACTTTACGGTCTCCCCGCAACTCCATCATCAAGTACAGTGCTGCCCTGTTTGGTTGTTACCGTTCGATGGTTCCTTTTACCCGGAGTGGTTTGTCTCAAAGGTGGCTCTGACCATCGGCTTCAGGGCGTTTTATTAGAAATGTAGATTGCTGGGCCATAGCCCAGACTTACGGACGTAGAACATTTCTGGTAGTGCTGCCTGGGAATCTGCATTTAAGTAAGTTCACCAAACCAATCTTTTCAGTGAAATTTGAGAAGCAAGGCTTAGAGGGGTCAAGTTCATACCCTTCAGCAGGGCTTGTAATGCCTGCCCATTCTTACACTTTTTATTATGGAAGATTTCAGTACTGTAACGTGATGGACTGTCATGTACAATGTAACCATCATGGGAGTCCACGGACACACGTGACCCTTCCTGTTTCATTTCACCTCCCCATGCCCCTTGTCAGCCCCTGTGCTGGATTAGGCATTTTTTATCATTGTATCTACAGATATTTCAGAATGTACCTGTGATATATGACACTCACGTGCTTGCGCGCGCGCACACACACACACACACACACACACCATTATCATGCCTAAAAACAAATTTACCAGGATTCTTTATTATCACCCAAATCTAGCCTGTTTTAGAGTTTATCTGATTGTCTGCTAAAAAGAAATTTAATAGTGGTTTGTCCAAATGAGAATCCAGAGAAGGTCCTCATTTGTTTGATGTATCTTTTTTAAAAGATTTAAAAAAATTTATGTTTAGAGAGAGGGGAAGGGCGAGAGAAAGAGAGGGAGAGAAACGTTGATCAGCTGTCCCTCACACTTGCCGCAACTGGGGACCTGGCCCGCACCCCAGGCTTGTGCTCTGACTCGGAATCAGACACAGCCCGACCCGCTGAGCCATGCGGGCATGTCTTACATCTTTTTGATCTGGGCCCTCCCCCCTTCCCCCCCACGTGCCATGTGGAGGAAGCTGTCTTCTCTCTTCTTCATCTTTTCCTGTCGCTATCCTGATGCTCCAGTCCTGCCGTGGGCAGGGCCAGCTGTTTCTGCAGAAGGCTGCGTGCTCAAGTGCCGACTCCCACTTGCTGTTTCTCCTCTCCTCTGGGTGCCGTGTTCTCACCTTGGAAGACCCAGCTGAGCTGAACCTCTGCACACCTTCCTGCACGCATCCCTTCCCTCTTCCGTTTCTGTTCTCCACTTTGCCATGATTTTGTGGTGCAGTTATTCCCCTAGTGTCTGTCCCTGCCACTACCTCCCTTTACTCATCTCCCCACCCTGAGATCGAGGACAGGGCCACATCTTGTCCATTTTTGCATCCAGCACATTGCCTGGCATCTAGTAGGTCCTCTTGAAATAACTTAGGAGAGACTCGATAAGCCATAAGCTGCCAATTCCAGTATTTTATAATTAACTTATGTTCAGCTTTTTGGGAACACTTGAGTATTTACTGTTAAGAAAGTTTGCATATCCTGCATTTAGGATGAACACAGGTCACTGTTTTTTTGTTTGTTTGTTTTTAGTCCACTATGATACAATAGGTTTATCCAGATACCTGCCTCTCTCTACAGTCAGTGGCCACCAGCTGCCCCTCTTCCTTCCTGTTTTTGGCCATTACTACTACCCTCTTGTCAAGAATGAGCAAAAGGAAGACAGGAAGTCTAAGTCTCAGTACTCAATGTGCTGACCCAAGAATGTTTCACAGTTGCTGGAGAAAAAGGTGGTTCAAGTGAAACAGGAGAGTTGACCCCTGCCCTGTGAAATTTACTTTATGGTAGATCACACCCAATGGTCTGTCCCTTCGTTGAAGTGAACAGGAGCACAGCAGGTGATTGATTATTTGCTGACCGTGTATGGAGATCTCTTTCCCAGGGTACTGGAAGATGTTGTGGTTTTATAGATGAAGCGTCTGAGGTCCAGACAGTGTGAGCGACTTGCTAAAATTCCGTACGTCTGGGTGGGGAGCCCAGCTCTGCTGCCTCTTGGTCTGATGCTCTTTTTTCTGTACCATCTCGTTGCTTTATTATTCTTCCAGGATTCTGATTAATCGGAAACAGACATGAACTGCTGCCATTTACATGAGATTTGGTTTTCCTTTATGAGCCTTATTTTGAGTCACTCCGTGCACTAAACTTTTTTAAAGTGATGTATCGTTTCTGTTTATGACCTTTGAAACTATGCTCCAATCTAACAAATTTTTATTTTATTAATTACTCAGAATGTTCTTGAGTTTTTGTCTTTGAATGAGTTTGTGGACAGTGTTTTGAGTTATCTGCTAGTTGGTATTGTAACCATCGATGACCCACACAGTTCCTTCGTGGTGTGAGCAAAGGACCTGATGCTGTTGTGCATAAAACGTATAGAGAATGCAGATCGCCCAGAAGTGGTGACAAATGTGATCGGAGACTTCTGTAAGGTCTTTTACTTAAGTATCTGTCTTCACTCAGTCTACATGCATTATCTCAGGTTCTTCGACTTACTTTAAAGGTTTTTCTCCCCATCCTTAGAGATCAGTTTATATTTAGAGGGGTTGTTCTCTGACAGCATTACTAAGTAGTAAGGTAATGGTACCACGTCTGTGCAGTGCCTGCGGCTTTCCCATAACTCATTCATCCACCCAGCAGGTGTTGATTTCATGCTTATGGACAGGCTTTGTAGTAGGCATTAGAGAAACAAGGACGATTCGAGTCCAGTGGGAGAGAGATGCTTATAGAGAAATACATGTGCAGTGTGGCTTAGAGCGTCTATCCAGGGTGCTGTGGGACGGGGCGGAGGGCCGACTGAGCTTGGGTTTGTGCGAGATGATTGACAGGCCATCTGTTGGGTGGAGAGGGTTAGTAGAGAGAAAGCTCAGGTGGAGCACAGAGCGCTGAAGTCGACGTTAGAGGGACCTGGTCACCAACCAGCTCTGTGACTTCGGGCGAGTTCTTGCATCTCTCTGAGCCTTAGATTTCTCCACCTGGTTCAGTCAACTTCCTCATGGGGGCCCCTTGTATTTATTCACTGAGTTTATGCAATAGTTAATCTGTAAGCTGAGTTAGCCTACATCCTTGGTTCCCAAACTGCTGGCCACAGAGGACTTCTTACTGTCCTCCTCACTCCATACTTTTGTCGGATGCAGAGGTTGCCCACTGGGTACCGGTTCTGATCCTCATCAGAGAACCAGTGTGCTAAGAACATTTCTGCACAGTGCATGGGACCTGGATGTGGCAGCGTACACAGCAATGCTGTGCTGAAATGTGACTTCCGGAAGGCCCTGGGAAAGGGTGGGAATGGAGCCCTGTCCTATCAGTGCCAACTCTGCATAAGACCTTTTCCATCTGGGAACGACGGGACTGTGCCGGGCGCGACTGCAAGTCCTTTCCCATGCCACGGTTAGGACCACAAAGCCACACATGTAGGCACTCACCAGCTGTGCCTCCGTTGGGTCTTGTGTCTCCCTGGTGCCCACTGGGTCTTGTTCTCAGCTGTGTCTTAGAGTCAGTGGTTGGGACTGAGCTCCTCCAAATGCTCCCTCAGTGCTCACGGGACCCCAGGATTAGAGAACAGCAGCTCCAAGTATCCCATTCCTGCGGAAATGGGATGGTAGGGGTGTGTGTGTGTGGGGGGGCCCATGCGGACATCCTTGGCACACACATGTACCTGGCTAGAGCGCTTGGGCAAGGCATGTCCACATGGGCTGTTAGTTTCTTTTTCTCTGCCCATTTCTCTCGACGATGTTGTCTCTGTACCAGAAGGCACTTAATAAACTCCCAACACAGTGGAGGCCAGGCAGGGTGCGTGGGATATTCTCACCTTACCTCCCAGGTTCCTCCTCCAGACAAGTCACACCTGTGGGCTCTCTCTCCACCTTTGCTGCTCTGTGACCGCCACTCTGGGCAAGGCCTGCCATCTCCGCAGGCCTGATTTGTTGCCAAATGGTTATTCTGTTAGCAGTAGTGGAGTTTTATGAAATGTAATCCCAGTCCCAGTCGGTCTTTCTGTCCTCTGTGTGAAATATTTGGTTTACACACCTTGCACTGTTTGTTTACTCCAGTGCTGAGGTGTGCAGGGTAGGAGGGTGTTCACGGCTGCCACCTGGCCACGGCTGTTGGAGGTATTGGTTACCCTCAGCAATTCGGAGACAGCCAGCCAGGTTTTCAGGTAGATCTGTGTAGCCATGGCAGTTCAGTCACACTGTGTCATCGATGGATTTCTCCTGGTGGCCTGTGTTCACGTAAGTAAGGGTCACAGCTTGAATTGTGTCCCTCAGAAAGACACGTTGACGTGTCAACCCTCGGTAGCTGTGCATGTGACCTTATTTGGAAATAGGGTCACTGTAGATGTAATCAACTTCAGATGAAGGTATATGGGATTTGGACATGCTTAAATCCAGTATAATCGGTGTCCTTACGAGAACACACAAACGCGCATCCAGGGAAGAACGCGTGTGAAGTTGGAGGCAGAGGTTTGAGTGGCAGGCAAACCAGTCATGAAGCGCTGGGAGCGAGGCAGGGAATGCGTCCTTTTCCAGAACTTTCTGAAGGAGCCAGCTCTGCCGACTGCCGGAGTTTGGACTCCAAGCCAGAACTGTGAGGGCATCAGTGTCTGTTGTGGAATCAGCCACCCAGTTTGGGCTTTCACAGCAGCCCTTGGACACCGATCAGCAACGAAAGAAGTCGCAGAGTGTCTGCCTGTGTGAAAGACTTGAGAATAGAGCCCAACCAGAAGCACTTAGGAAGTCTGTGGTGGGACTGTGTCCTTCTACAGAAGAGGGGACTGAGGCCTGGACAGGTGCTGCAGCCACACAGTGGGGGCTGGTGATGGACGAGGCTCCAGACCCCATGTCTCCCGAGGTTGGAGCTTGCCCACTCCTAGCACTGCCTGTTCCAGTCCATGTGAAACCTGACCACGTCAGGGGCAAGTGGCGTGTTTTCCTCCCTAGTTTTTGGGGGTGTGTGAGACCGCAGATCTTGATGACAAAGTGGGGAGAATTTGGAGGGCTCTGGTTGTATTTGCTGTACAGACCGGAAGTGGGGTGCACCATGGCACAGACCAGTGGGGGTCATAATACCGGGGCCGTAGCTTAGGGTCATGCATTTGCACTTTCTGTCTCAGAAATGATGTGTATTAAGTCCCCCTGTGCTCTTCTTCCTTTCTCTCACCTCCCCTCTTTCCTGTAAATGAAAGCGTTTTATAGAAGAGGCCTTTCATTGTTTCTCTTAGATGAAGGTGGGATGGGCGATGGAGCAGGGGGAAGGCTTCGTTTTTTAGATCTATTTGGAAATCCGAAAAGGTGCCATTCTATGTTAAACTCAGGACACTCACCTCACCCTCTCCAAACCCGATGTGCTCTTCAGAAGGCCCCCTTCCTTCCAGCACTGACTGACTTGGCTCACCACTCCCCGCTTGATGTCGGGGGTGTTTACGGGCCTGGCTCAGTCTTCTCCCCCGGACACCTGTCTCCCGGGCCTGCTCACCTGCCATCCTGCCATCCGTACCCACAGCAGGGTCTTAGATGCATTGAACCTGTAGGTGGTTCTTGCTGCCTAGAGTTCAGCTCGAGCCGGCACAACTAGTGCCTTACCTGCCCAACATTTCTTACTCTGAGCTGATCTAAACCTTGTGCTTGGAGGGACTTACGTGTGGAGTAACATGTGCTTAAGCAGAAGATCGTCTTGATTGAAACATGAGATCACGAGACTCGATTTGCGTCCAGCTGTGAGGGCTCACATCCAGTGTGTTCTTGGTGCAGATGCGGAGGGACTGGCTGCATCCATCCCTTTAGAACCATTAATGTATCGGCCCTTCTGTTCCCCGTGACTCCATGTTTATATGACCTCACTTTACTAAGCATCTGAAGGCCCCTTTGTCGAGTGTCTTCAGTTGGCCCAGCGCACCATCATGTTCTGTCCGAGCGGCAGCCGAGGCCTTCTAGGGGTCTGCTCTTCGAGGAGGAGGGGAGGACACACTGGCTGCCCTTGAAAGCCAAGGTCGGTCTGGGCTGGTGATGAACAATCAGGCTGCTCCCAGGGTTCAGGTGATTCTCTCTCCCAAAGTCCTCACCCTCTTAATCGGCCCCAGGAGACCACATGTGAGTAAGTAGACGCAGTTCCCTGTAGGCCCGTCCTCTGGATTGTGGTGGGACGGGTCCGCTGTACGCCTGGCAGCCCGAGACAGAACTTTCTGAAGGTGCTGCCTGTCAACACCATCTTCTCACCCCTTCCGAAGCTTCGAGCTCCTTTCCTTTCGTCGGTGACCGACCATCTTTCCTAAAATGTGGTGAGGGCAGGGACTCCTGCAAGGAACGGGACTAAACGTAAGGGTGGACTGTGCCCTCAAGACGGTCACCCCCCCTCCCCCATCCATAGGGACTCTGGTGGTGGCAGAGGATACCCCTCCCATCTGGAGAGGGCAGAGATTTCACAGCATTTCTGGAGATTTGGGTCATCCGCGTGGATTCAATTACTTTTGAGCTTCCTTGTGCCGTTTTTATTTTCTCTAATATGTTGTATATTATTTTGCTAGGCTTTCCCCCCCCCCAGAATAAAGGCGCATTCAATAATACGAATTCTCTCGTATCCAGTACAAAATGATAGTGTTGTCAGTTTGAAGAAAAAGCAAATTGTCTGCTCTGTGGGTTGGGATTTCCTCTTTTTACAAAAAGCAGCTTAGAGAAAAATCCCTGAACATAGTCTCCTGATTGAAAAGTATATTAGTGGATTTCACGGCTTTATCATTTTCTTAAAGTAACAGTTTTTCTTACTTTTAGAACATTACATATCTATATATAATTTTTTTTTTTTTTTTTGCTATTGAAGCATACGGCTGAAAACATTCCCAGTACAGAATTTTTTATAGTTTACAAAACTGAAAAAGTCTTTATTTCATAAAATTACATAGTTGGAGAGAACATTGTTATTTCTTATGTCCAACCCTGTGCCATGGGCAGGAGTGAGTCCCCAAGTAGCTGTGAGCAGCCCGGGCCATTGCTGTGACCTCCATGGAGGGCTTGCTGGCACCACGTGCTGACATGTGCAGACAGCCCTCGGAACGCCAAATGCGGCTGCCCACACGTCACCCACGGGTGGAGGCCTCTGGCCATCCTGCCTGGCCTGCCGGCTGGCACAGCCATCTCCTCAGCTTCTCATCTTTGTCCAATAGCACGTTGTGTGTGTGTAGCCATTTGGATTGTTTGTGTACTTTGCCCTGGTTTTTATAAAAGTCAGAAATTAAAAAGGCTTTTGATAAGAGTTATGAAGAACATATTTCTACTAAACACAGCCATTGAGAAAGGGGTGGGGCTTGTCTGGCATGGCTCTTGGCCCTTGATCTGGCGGCTGTGGGAGTCCTGGGCCGTGCAGGTGAAGGAGAGAGGACAAAGGTGTGTGCAAAAGCCTGCGAAGGAATCGTGGGGTCAGGACGGTCTGGTCTGCGTAGGGCTTTCCATAATCGCTCTTATTTTTTGTTTTAAGCGCTCTGAGAAGGGACATGCCTTTATGCTTGGGAGGTAGATGCTGTAACATAAAAGTGCTTGACTTCTGCATTTTACTTGCAAACCCCTGCTCAGGAGGGCGTCACAGATGGGAAGAAGGGGTGCCATGGGACCCACACAGACCCACAAGTTCCCCGCTGCTGCAGTCCTGCCCACAGGAGCGTTCCTGGGTGATGAATGTCTCCTTTTCAGAACAGCAGGGCGCCTTAGAGGTCGGCCCCCCAGTCATGCCGATTCCCCTCCCCTGGGCCTCAGAAGGGGAATGGCTCCCTGGATTGGCTCCCTGGATCACCTGACTTTGGACTTGCACATTTCCCCGTGCATCTGTGTGGATGCCTCCCTGGCATCACAGTGAGCCCAGGCCAGCACCCTGCCAGCCCTGGTGAGCCTCCCTCAGAGCCCTTTCCTGATGCCTAGAATCTATCATGTTTCATCATGTCTCCCCACAAAACGCTTCGCTGTAGCCTCTAGGCATCTTGATATTGATTATCCTGCTTCTCACCCAACCTGCTATCCTGTCATCTCTGTGTCCAGCTTCAACGGCACCTCTCTGGAGAGGTCTTCCTTAGCACCCCTGCTGGGCTTCATCAGGACCTCTCCACGGGCACTTAGCCCCACGTGTATATTTACTTGTTACTTGCTTACCGTCTGTCTCTTCCAAATAGAGTGCAGCCCCTTGCACTGGAAGCCTGTGGAGTTCTGCTGAATGAGTGAACAGCACCCCCATTCCCTGGTTGCCCTGGTGCTGAACCTGGCACCTGTCTTTGATTCCTGCTGTCCTTGGTCATCAGTCTACTGAGTACTCCGAAAGGGCAGAGCCCAGCACCTGGCTCTCTGGCTCTGGCCAGCAGTTTCCACACCTGGCCTGAGGCCCCGCCCCCTCTACCCCTGAGTTGCAGGTGCAGCTTTTTGTGTCTCCAGGCTCTGTGCCCTGTAGCCCCTGTGTTGTCACTACTGTACCTTCTGCTCAGTTGTCCTCACTGGTTGCAGCCACCCATGGAAGTAAGTTTTCATCTTGTCCCTGACTTTCTGGACCCCTCAGGGTCTTCACCCAGTGACTCTTTATTTGATGTTGCTTCTCTACACTCACCCCACACTAGAGACGGGTGGGGTCTTGTCTGTCGCACCACACCCACCGGGCGTGGTCCTCTGCTCCTGCTGTCTTCACCGTGACCCCTCTTCCTTCTCCCTCCTGTCTGCCCCCACCCAGCTCTTTCCTAAGGGATCAGTGTGTATATATGGCCCATCTCCTTAGTGGAATCTATTCCTCTCTCAGCACTTTTTAGCCTGTGGAGTTTGTAGTAAACCTTATATGAAAAAGCCTGCCATCTCATGAAATACTGGGCCGTGCAGATGGCTTTCAGGAGCATGGACAGTGGAGTCAGCGAGACCCAGGCATGGCTTTCTGTTTCATCATTTGCTAGCTGTGTGTCCCTCAGCAGGCGGATTGCTGTTCACGAGCTTCCTGCTCCCTTCTGTAACGTGGAAATAATCATGGCTTTCTCACATGGAGGTTTAATGATGAGCTGATGTGACGATGGTACGGCACCTGGAATACAGTGGACACTCAGTAAATACTGTACAGGTGGGCGTTGTCCCTGGGTTGGTGCTGTGGTCTGAGCTGTGTCCCCCCTGAAACCTGTGTGTGGGGTCCTAACCCCGCTGTGATTGTGTTTGGAGATAGAGCTTTTAGGAGGCAGTTCAGGTGAAATGACGTCATGAGGGTGTGATTCTCATCGGTAGGATTGGTGGCTTTATAAGAAGAGGGAGAGACAGACACTTCTCTCTCTTCACACTCGCACACCCAGGAAAGGCCACGGGAGGTGGCCGTCTGCAAGCCAGGAGGAGAGGCCTCACCAGGAACTGTATCAGGCAGCATTTTGATCTTGGACTTGAGAGAAAACAATTTTTGTATTTTGTGAAAACAGCGTGAGCTGACTAATATACTCGGCTTTCTCTCTAATTAGATAACAATTTGTTGAGCTGACATTAATTGAGCACTTACTATGCGTCAGGCAGTTTCTCATTTGACCTCACATGTCTAATTTCTCGGTTCTCATAATCACCTATGGAGATCGGTTCAGTAGCTTGCTGCGGGCCCCACAGCCTACCTGTGCCAGGACCACCTACTGCACGCGCGGCCTTCGTGAGATGGCGAATCTGGGAGGTGTGCCTCTGTGACCCTTCGCGGTGACCTGATGGGAGGCCGTGTCTCTGACTGTGGATGATGAATGCCTCGTTGTCAGGGGCAGTGCCTTATATTTTATCTCCATTGGCACTGAGCAAGTGCTACGTGCCTGGGAAGCAATTAGAAATAGTTTCTGTTGGCTAATTTCTTCCAAACAGATCTCCTAACTTCTGGGAAAAGAGTGACATTTTCTGCCCACCCAGGTCCCCGGTGTGTGTCCCTTGACCAGTTGGCCATCCGCGAGGGCATCTGAGCGCTGAGCTGAGGAGCATAAGGGAGGACCAAGCCTTCAGTGGTCGGACATTAAAACTCTGTTAAGTCTAGATCTTCGGTTCTTTCATTCTCTCTGTGCGGAGAGATGAGTCCGTGAGAACGGCCCTCATGGGGGGACTTGGCGCGTCGGCGGCATAAGCGGTCCTTGTCTTGTTCTCCCTCTCTTGTAGGAGCTCAGCGTTGGAGGCCAGAAGGAACGTGAACCAGCTCTTTCTCTCTTTTCACCTTAGCCTTTTTTTATTCAGAAATAAATTTGCTTCATTCCTCAGGACCCAGATAGATGGCTTTGCTAGTGATTAATTAATCCCTTTCTTCTCCAACGTTGATGGGTTTGGGCTGCGGAAAAGATTAGCCCAGAGAAGCCAGCTCAGGTTCCGAGGGTTGGGGTGGTGGCTTGTGGCCTCCAGGGCCGTCTCCACAGACAGAGCCATTACTCCTTATCAGCGTGTTCGTAATTGGTGCCCCATGTCCTTTTCAAAGGGGTTACATAAGACGTATTACAGTAAGGATTGCATAAGACATGTTACAATAAGGCTGTTCAAGTAAAAATCGAATATAGACCCCCCTCCTCCCCCCGTAGAGAGAGGGGGAAAGCCAATATTTCAGGTTCTTTGGCTGATGTATTTGCTACGATCGAGTGTCCTGACAGCCAAGGCAAAGATGGAAACCGAGCAGGTTGCGTAACTCTGCTTCTCTGGTAAAATGCCAGTTCCAGAGAGTCGTAATTCTCGGGGGGCTGGTTTCTTAAAAGATTACATTGTGGAACTCCTTCTCCAAGGTATATAAAACCACGTAATTTACAACAGGTGCAGGGAGGGTCCCTAGCTACGGTGTAAGAAATAATCAAGGCTTTTGCTTCTGCTGTTAGTTATGGCCCTATTCTTCTTTGCCCCTGGATAGCTCCTGTTCATTCTTTAGCTTTTGATAGGGAGGGATCACCTCCTCCAAGAAGCCTTCCATGATGTTCTCTGTCCAGGCTGAGCTGAGTCCCTCTCCTCAGTGGAGCCCTAATACTGTGGGCATATCTTTATCTCTCCACCTCCACACTGCTTTCACATCATCTCTTACAACGAGACCAGGTGTTCCTAGGACTCATCCCTGGTATTGTGGTAGGTCTGTGGCTGTTGTTTGTTAAAGGGAGGAACTTTATTGATCTAGGTTAGAAAAACACTCTTCTAAGTGGATGAAACAAATTTCTGCCATGCAAGTCATCAGCTGATATTTCGTGTCTGCTCCTAGTGAGTAGCTTGTCTGCGATGCCGGAAATTGGACATCATGCGTGGTGGGAAGCGGAAATGCTGGTTGTCAGGTGTGGATTCAGGAGACCTGGAGTCGAGTCCTTATTCTTCCACCAAGTGGAGATGCGTCCTGAACATTTCATTTCGTGAGCTCGGTTTCTGCGTCTGCAAAGTGTGTGTGTGCTGAGTGAGGTCAGAGACGCAGAATCCATCTCGTCCCTTATCCTACGCCCAGGGCTGGCAGCCCTCAGGAACCACAGCTCTTGCCTGAGTTCAGGGTCAGGCTCCTCCTCTGAGTGTTGCTCCCGGAAGCCACTGCCAGGCTTTGAGGGTTGGTATCAGAGAGGAAAGCTATTTAACGTCTGTTGTTACCTTTGAAATTCTTTGCTTAGCGCTAATGATTTTCAAAAATTTCCTGATTTTCCCCTGCAATCACTGTAATGGGCTTATGAGTGTGCCCCCAGAATTCGTGCCTGGGACCTCAGAATGTGACTTCATTTGGCTATAAGTTCTTCGCAGACAGAAGTGGTGACCGTGAAGTCGTTGGGTTAGGGTGGGCCCTGAATTGAATGACTTGTGTCCCCATAAGAAGAGAGGACACGGACAGAGGGAAGACCACTGAGTGAGTGATGGTGGAGGCAGAGATCGGACTGGAGCTGCTCCACACCAAGGAACCACCAGAACTAGACAGACGGATGGACGCAAGAAAGCGTGGTCCCTGGGGCCTCTCAGGTGGTCCCTCCCAGCCCCCTGACTTTGGACTTCCAGCCTGGGAGAGAGGAAGTGCCTTTTGCTTTAGCCCACCAGGCTTGTGGTGATGTGTTACCGCAGTTCTCTGTAAAAGCCGCCACTGTGTGTACTCTCTCGGTGCTTGCGCATCCCCCCTCCCTCCTATCTGGAGAGAGAGAAGGCTGGCATTTTGGAAGATGGCTTTTGCTGTATTGTGTGTGGTGGAAGGAACCAGACATTTCTCTGACTGTTCATAAAAATGTAGACATTGATAAAAGGCCCCCTCTCCCAATTAATAGATGAAAGCATATGAGTTACTTTATATTTTTTGTGGGACATATGTTCAGTTCAGACTCCCCGAGGTCTTACTCAAATTATCGAAAACCTGGCCTCTGCTTGTAACTCACAGATGGCACTGGCTGTAGCCAAAAAAGGGAAAGACGGGGGTAAAAAACAAACTCCCGTGTTCAAAACATAAAAGTACTCGAGCGCTCTGAGCAGTGGGGTTCCGAGGGAGTGGTGTTTGGCGGGGCCTGCCCCCCGCTTTGTCCCGAGCTGGATGCCTTTCTGTAGACAGGGGGACTTTGTACTGGCCTTTTCCTTGTCTCGTTCAGTGAGACCTGCAAGCTTTTGCCCATGTGTTCCCTGCCTCGGATTCTGCCCTTTCTTTATCAAGCCCTTCCCCATGTTATTCAGTGATCTCAGCACCATCTCAGCACCCTGCAAAGTGGATGATGATTGTCCCATTTTACAGACCAGGAAACTGAGGCTTGGAGACGCAATTAGGGGACCTGCCACAGATCACATGGCTAGTAAGAAGCAGAGCAGAGTCTGAACTGAGCCCACACCCTCCTGCCCACGTCAGGGCCTCTGTAGAGGGGCAGGGAGCGTGGCTTGGACACACTCGGGTGGACACGGACCAGTCTAGAGAGGAAGCTGGTGGAACAGGAGAACATGAGGGGACCGGGAAGGGGGTGGTATGGGAAGAGATCAGAGAGCTAGGAAGGTACCTTGCTGAGAAGCTCTTGACTCTTGGGCCTGGAAGAAAGGACATTTTCTGTCTACACTGGGATGCTCTCGAAGGCTTGGAGCATGGCGGGGAGTGGCATGTGACCAGTCTGGGACAGTTACATCTGGCAGCAGGAATGAGAGGGGTTGCTTGGGCTCCAGGAGGGGCGGGGGTTTGGCTATGGTTATGAGGAACTGAGTTCTGCTGGCAGCTGTAGGAAAGTCCTAGGTGACATCAGACCTGCCCTCCCAAAAGCAGAACCCACAGGCTGTGATGACAGCAGATGGGGTGGGCAGACAAGGAGAAGACGTTGGGTCAAGGGTGACGAGAGGGTGGTGACATGATGCACCGTGACCAGCAACAGGAGGAGAGGGTGGGTTTGGGTGGCGGTGGGAGAAGATGATGGATTCAGGTCTGGCCATGAAGGGTCATCTGGCGAGGATGACCGGTAGACTGCCTGATGAGTGGCCCGTGAATGGGCCTGGTGAGGCTCTGCAGATAGTGAGCGGATCACACACAGGGCCAGGGGTCAGCTCCACTGTCATTTATGTGAATGCTGAAAAGCCCGTCCTGGACTGTGGGCACCAGACGCGGCAGACGCTCTGCAGGGCTGGGGTGTCGGGGCTGTGCAGGTTGTGGGGGAGGGCAGTTATGATCTGCCACCAGATGTTGTGGGGAGGCTTTTTATAAAATTAAGAACAAGCCTATAATCTGTGTGGTTTTGCAGGCGGAGGCCTTAGTCCAAGGCATAATCCTTCTGTGAGTCGCTTCAGGAATCCTGGGACTGTGCAGTAGAGCATTATTATTCCTGTTTAACACCAGGGTTTGCAGGCGACATTTCAGTTACCTTGCCGGTGTCTTTGTGCGATTCTCTGAGAAGACAGCTTTTCTCCTGTGGTTGCTGAGCTGGGTGTCAGAGTTATTATCTACAGAGCTCCAGGCATCCCGGGGCTGGTTTTGCCTCTAGTCCACATGCAATCATCCTCACAAGTGATTCTGAAGGTGATTCCTAGGACTGTCCTTGGGCCCTGGGGCCAGTGAGGTCCCCTTACCTTCAATTTTATAGGAAGGGGGTCAGATAACCTGGTGTGTGGCCTCAGTGCCGGGGGAGAAGCAGGTGACCCCCCTGCTCACTGCTGGGCTTTTCAGGGACGTGGTCCGAGTGAGCACACCAGGAAGGACAGGTGTGTGGGGTCGTGGGGTGGTGCTGTCATCGCCGAGTTCTTCCTGTGACATTCTCGTTAAGACCGACTGTGCTCTGACGTTCACTTGGATGAGGAGGTGATGCTTGACTGAAGTGCTTTGGTATCCCTGGAAAATAGGGCCTTCAGGAGGACGAGGCAGGGAAGAGAGGGCCTGGGCCATCTGTAGGCACTGAAGGTCGTGAGGGGAGAAACGATGACTACCCTGCATTCTGTTGTCCTCTGTCCTCTTCTTGGGAACTCACGATCAGTTCAGTAGTTTATCCTGCTTTGGAACAGAGGTTCTTAACTGGAGATGATTTTTGTGTCTCCCCCCCGCCCCGCCTCCCACCCTGGGACACTTGGGTATGTCTGGAGACTTGGTTGTCACAGCTTGGGGGAGGCCTGCTGGCATCTAGCGGGTAGAGACCAGAGATGCTGCTCAACCTCCTGTACCACACAGGACAGCCCCCCAACAAAGAATTACCCTGCCCCAAATGCCAGTAGGGCCAAGGTTGAGAAACTGTGGGCTAGGGTTCCAGCAGAATCTTTCTGTCCTCACTCCTGTCTGGTGGGATGGCCTCAGGGCTCTTACTGCAGCCACGTGGTATAGCAGGGAAGGTTGGAAAGTGAAGGTCAGGGCTGAGAAACCAGGGCCAGGCCAGTAGCTGTGTGTCCTCGACAAGCAGTGCCCATCTGAGGTTAGGTTCCTTCAGGGCGATGACAACCAAGCAGGAGATCGTGAAGACCCTCTCCAGCTCCTCCAGCCTGAGACTTTGGAACTGACCCTCTGTCCTCACAGCCTAGGCGTGATTCCGGTACTGTGGGAAAAGAGGTTCGATGAGACATCATTTTCTTTGCCTTTCTTATTAGTTTTTATTTGCATTTCTTTGTTTCTGGAAAGGTAATTGCATAATATTAAATACATATTTAAAAGGTCCTCTTATTTTAATTTTTAAGAACCATGATAAGCCTAAAAATGTTTCTTTTATTTCAATAGGCAATGGCTTAAATCTATTTCACACACTTCTCCTTGGTGAGGGGCGTGTGATGTCTGATCACTCACAGCAGACACGCGTGTGTGTTTTCAGCGTTTCTCCCTGGGCACGCCTAGGCTGCAGGGATGTCCCCAGACATCCATCTCCGGCTCTGAGGGAAGGCGTCCTGGGAATGCGCAAGAATCTGTGATGCCAGGGCGTCTGGGTATTCCCCAGCTGATGCAGCAGGACGCTAAGTCATCCCGAGAAGCTGTTTCAGCTCCCACCCCTCTCGGCACACACGCATGCACGCACACGCAGTATCCTGGGAGCACTCGATTTTCTATACCAGTGAATGGATAATGTGCACAAGTATCAGGAGCTGCATCTGCATTTGGATTAGACTAAGGAACGGTCTTTGTCTTCCTGGAAGTCTTCCCTGTTATTTCAGTCTGCTCGGGCTGCTGTCACAAGTATCCCAGGCTGGGGGGCTTCGACAGCAGGGTTTTATTTTCTCATAGTTCTGGAGCCTGGCAGTCTGAGATCAAGGTGTTGGCAGTGACAGTTTCTTCTGAGGCCTACGTCCTTGGTTTTGTGGATGGTGGTCTTCCCCCTGTGCCTTCACACGGTGTTCCCTCTGTGCATCTGTCCAAATTTCCTTTACTTATAAAACCCCAGTTACGCATTAGATTAGAGCCCACCCTAATGACCTCATTTTAGCTTAATTACTTCTGTCAAGATCCTGTCTCCAAATGCAGTCACATCCTGAGGTGCTAGGGGTTAGGACATCACCATGTGAACTTGGCGGGGGGGGGGGGGGGGGGCAGTTCAGCCCAGTACACCTATGGGGATGGATAGAGCACTGATTTTCTCTGGGATAAGACTATGGCGGTAATTGTCACCTTTGTTTTCTTTTCCCTCCTTTTCATATTTTCATTATGAAAGAATAGAGACCTGCGGAAATAGTAGAGTGACCACCGGTAGACCCTACAACGTAGAGTCCATAGTTGCTAACATGCTAGATGTGCCTCATCTTCGTGTAGAGGGTTTATGAACCCGTAGAGGAAAGGTGCAGGCATTGCGGCGCTTTGCCCTGGAAGATGTCGACAGGAGTCTCTTAGGCATGAAGACACTCTCCTGCAGAGCCTCAACACCGTTACCATACCAAGAATATGTAAAATAATCCCTGACATTGTACATTCAGATTTCTCCCATCGTTCCTCAGTCTTTTTTAACTTTTTTGTGTTTTGTTAAAAGTAGGATCTAGTGAAAGTGCAGGCCTTGTCACTGGGTTTGTATCTCTTCTGCCTCTTTAGTCTGGAATGATTGTACCGCCTCCCCCGCCGCCCCTCCCCCCTTCCTCTGAGGAGATCCAGGCCAGTTGTTTAGGGATGCCGTACATCCTGAATTTGGCTGATAATTTTCTAGTGGTATCGTCCAACTTGTCTCTGTGCCCCCTGGAAGTCGGATCCAAATGCTTGTTCAAGTTGAAGCTTGTTTAAACAGTTGCCAGGTGATGCTGGGTGCTTCCTAGAATCAGATCTTACCAGCTTGTCTCACTGTCAGTGATGCTGAGTTTGAACACCCGCCCAGGGGGGTATGTTTTTCCCTTTGCAATTAGCCCACAATCTGTGGGGAGATGCTTTGGCACTGCATGCATATCCACTGATGGTTCTTGCCTGAAGTACTTCACTGGGGGGTTGCAAAATGGTGATTTTTCTAATTTTATCATTAGTTCTGCATTACAGTTCCAACTCTAACGACCGTGTTGCGGAGAAAAAGCTTGGTGTAATAATTATTTCTAATGGTGGCAAGTAACTCCCGGTGAATATTGCTGTGAACTCAGAGGTTTCTATTCAGTTGGTGTTCTGTCATCAACTGTAGTCATTGTTTTGATGCCCTCTTTAAACTGCTCTTTATGTCCTTGAAACATGTCCCTGCTAGTCTTTGAGTACTTTCTTGCTTAGAAATGTCTGAGGCTCGTCTTCCTTTCCATTGTCAGACAGGGAGTCATCTGTTTCTCCAAAAACCTCTGATGCCTTTTAGTGGAGAAGGGAGAAACAGAGCCTGGTTGCTAGGGGCGTTCACTGGGCCGGGGTGTGGGCTCTTTCAGGGCTGGCAGGTGATGCCTTAGACTAAGGGAAACTAAGGGAAAGTCGGCTCCTGAGTTCTTTTGATCTTTCCACATCACATTAACAGCCCTGGGTTTTCCTTTACATCTTTGCTTTTGTGTTCATAGCTCTTTGCTTGGCTCCTAATTCTGTTAATTCTGTCAACACATTTACTTTTTCTTTACAAGATATGTAAACTACAATACATAGTTTCAAAATTCTGTTGCCTGTTAGTAATTCTGATGAAACATAGTATTTTTTTTAAGTTTATTTTGTCCTTTGTATGTACATCCCACTAGAGTGTAGTTATTATTGAGCTCAAAAGCCACGTAAAGAATTTTTTTTCCCTGTGAGGTTATGTTGCCCACTTGATCCTCTAGTTAATAGGTCCTTTTGTTTGCTTAAAAACATCTTTTAAAAGATTTTATTTATTTATTTTTAGAGAGCGGGGAAGGGAGGGAGAAAGAGAGGGAGAGGAACATCAATGAGAGAGACAAACATCGATTGGTTGCCTCTCCTACATGCTCTGACCGGGGGCTGAATCTGCAACCCAGGCATGTGCTCTGACTGGGAATCAAACCAGTGACCTTAAGTTTTGCAAAATGATGCCCAACCGAACCACGCTGGCCAGGGCTGCTTTTTAAATGTATGGTGTGCTCTTTTCTTTTTTATAAAAAAAAATCAACTTTAATGGGGGGATAATTTAATACATTTATAATAAATGCATCATTGAAAGTGTTTTGATTAATACGCCACATATCTGTGTGACCAACCGCTACAGCAGAGAGCTGAATGGGTTTGCCACCACAGGCTTCCTGGCACCCCTGGGAGTGAGTCCCCTCTCCCTCCACCCACACCCTCAGGCAGCTCCTGATCCACTTTCTCAGTAGATTAGTTTTACCTTTCCTGAAATTTTGTATGACTGAGATCACAGAATGGTATATACTTTTGTTTCTAGCTTCTTCTACTCAGCTTAATATTTTTGAGTATCATAAATATCGTGTATATCAATAATGCATTCTCTTTTATTGCCAAGCGGTATTCCATTTTGTGGAGATGCCTTAATTTGTTTGTCCTGTCGCCAGCTGATGGAGTTTGGATTGTTTGCTGTTTGTAGTTCTGAGTAAAGCCGCTCTGAGTATTCCTGTGCAAGTCTTTTCTGCAGATCTATGAGTTCATTTCTTGGATACATTTCTAGGAGTAGGTTGGCTGGGTCGCGTGATAAGTGCATGTTTCATTTTATAAGAAAATGTCAAACTGTTTTTTTTTAAGTGGTTGTGATAGTTTACTTTCCTTCTGAGGATTTATGAGTGAGTGTGCCAGTAGCTTCACATCCTGACCAGCACTTAGTATTGTCAGGGTTTTAATTTTAGCTATTCCAGTGGGCATGTAGTTACATCTCATGGTTTTAATTGTACTTTTTCTCCTTTTGATTGACTTTTTTAAGTTTCTTTTTTTAAAAAAAAGATTTTATTTATTTATTCTTAGGGGAAGGGAGGGAGAAAGAGAAGGAGAGAAACATCAATGTGTGATTGCCTCTCCCGTGCCCCCCACTGGGGACCTGGCCCATAACCCAGGCATGTGCCCTGACTAGGAATCGAACCCCGGTGACCCTTTCATCTGCAGGCCAGTGCTCAATCCACTGAGCTACACCAGCCAGGGCTGAACTTTTACTTTGAAGAATGAAATACATCTTAGTTCTCAAGTCAAAATTCTATGAAGGATATTTACTGAGGTCTCAAACTTACTCCTATTGGAGGTGTGGTTTAAATGACCAGTGTGTTGAGCAGCTGTGTCTGTGTCAGCCCTGGGTCATGAGCAGAAGTGGAAATAGCCCCTACATTCCCAGAGGGGAGGACATTCATTCAAAAACCTCATAAATAAAGGTAAAATCATAACTGCTTTGTGCTGTGTTAGAAACGGCTAAGGCTGTTGTATCGGGATTGTACCATCGTTGCCCAAGAAATTGTTTACACGCTCCATCTCTTAATAACCCGTTGCAAAGTTTCTGAGGGGCTGGTACTCTGGGACCTGTAGTAACAGGCTCAACCCTGGGCAAGGAACCCACACCCACTGTTGAAGCCCAGTCTGTGGGAAAGCTGCGAGAAGCCCTCACGTGATCATCTGGCCTTCGATGGAGTCCACTGGAGGCTTGCTCCCCGCAGAGCCCTGGTTGAAACACACTTTCAGTGTCTTTAAAAAATAAATTGGCAACACGCGCTTTACGTTTAATTGGTTAAATGCCTTTTTACATTTTGCTTTTAACATTGTAGACATACTAGGTTAGAATCATTCCTTGGTGAAGAATGTCAGTGCATGTTATGTTATCAGTGTTTTGAATCTTAAAAATTGTATCTTGTAAATTTGTTGGGGATTTCCCACCTCCCCTTCCACCCATGAGACAGATCATAGTTTTTAGATTTGAAACTTTGGTTTATGTTTTGATTTCCTGAAGGTCAACCTGACCCAGCACAGAACACCAATGATCTTCATCTTGAGGTTGACGATTGGCTCCAGTCTTAGACGTTGTGACTCAGTGTTGTCATTGTTATAATTGAGTCCATACTGTGTTGCTAGTACCTACTTCATGCCCTTTTTAGGGTAAGATGCAATTTAATCAGCTCCTCTGGGACAGGAACCTTCACTGCCGCTTCTACTGGCAGCGGTTACCACCGTGACTCTGAAACGTAATAGTAATCAACGATGATGCACTTACAAAGGCATTCTACGGAGAATATTCTTAGTAACAACATACTTTTCTAATGCGATAATCGAGTGCTCATGTTTGAAAGCTTGTTTCCCCTTATAAGAGGGCAAATTCTGCCCTTTCAAGGTATGCAATAGAGTAAATTATTTTGGAAGTATTGATGCCTTTTTTTTTCTCTCTCTGCCTGTTGACTATCCTCTGTGACTTGGAGAGATTGCAAGGGGATTAACATATTGTGGTGTGTGGGTTGCAAGAGTGAAATCCTAGGGTGATCGGTCTGGGTTTTATTTTGCCAGTCACTATCCTGGCAGGACGCACACCCAAACTGAAGCAACCAAGGAGCCTTTAATAAAAGGCTAGTTCCTGGAAATGGGCAGGGCTAGTTCCGGGAAGTGGGCAAGGACACACGAAACCAGCAAGGATGGTACAACCCCCGAGGGAGGGCCTGGTTTCCTACACGAGGGAACTTGAACTTCTCACCCCTGGGTCCAGAGGGGCAAAGGAAAAGAGTAAGTACTGAATGTTCAGGACAAAGTAGCTGAGATCACGGCCCTCAGGAGAGCCATAGTCTTGGTTGCAGGATGCAGTTAACTCGCTGGGGGCAGCCAGGGGCATGAATACCCCCTCCATGGTCACTTCTCTCATGGCACCTCCCTTTGATGGAACCAGACTGGAAGTCAGTGGGTAAGGGAGCCTGTTGGTACATCCACCACCGTTAGTCTCCTGGGCTGGGAGCACAGTGGGGGAGGGTGGATGTGCCTCCCTGGAGCCAGTGAAGTATAGCCAGCGCACTCATCAGGTACAATGGTGACGACCGACAACCACTGCGGTCCTTCCCCCTGCTCTGAGTACCTCCTGCAGGTGCACGTGGAAGAGCAGTGGGGTTCCTGGTGGTCAGGGGGATCACAATGGGAGAATTTTTTTTTTTTTTAATATCTAAGGATCTTTCTTTAATTTAAAACACCTAACTAGAGTCCCACACTCTTTAGCAAGGCTCTGATACTCTTCAGATACTTTTCAAGCATTGGATAATTACATTCCCACCACTGGAAGATGGTACAAAACCTGGAGAGATCTCTCCCAAAGAGGAGCCTTCCTTCCTCACAGGACCCCCTTTGGGAAGGTGGGAGATGGGGCGGTCCTTGCCTAGCAGGACGGCCCTCTGCAAGCTCTTTTGCTCGGAGGAAGAGTCTATCTCAGCCCGAGGATGACTGGGGCTGCCGTGCAGACTCACCAGAGCTTCAATGGGCAGAGTAAGCTTACCATTCATGAGGCCCTGCAAGCTGGAAGTCGTCCTTGGGGCTGCCACAGGGGGAAGAAAGTGCTACTGAGATGCCTGCACTGTCTTGTCTTGTTTGGAGGAACAGCCATGCAGTTGAAACCCCCGAAGTCCCCCTGTTCTTCCCATTGTCTTAAATGGTGGCCAACAGTGTCTTATAGATACACTTGTATGTACTTCCTATGTATGTAGGTTAAAAACATTTCCAGAAGACCAGGCCTTCTCACGCAAGCAAACTGGTTTGGTGGGAAGAGGGAGGCAGCTCACCAGACTGAGGCTCGGATCCTGGCTCTCCTGCTGATAGTGATCTAGGGCAGGCCCCTATCTTGTTGGAGATTGTTTTCTTGCCTATAAATGGGCTTAATCTTCTCAGATTCCTTCATTGAGTTGTTTAGGGCCGAGTGAGCTATTTGATCGCCCTTTGACATTTGCTATACAAACAGAAAAGTGGTATTTTGTCTGCCTCTGGTTCTGTGCCAGCAACACAAATATCAAGTCTTCATAATAATGGCCACTTTTGACTTTTTCACCTGCACGGAGGGGGTTGAAGAAAGTGTGTGGGTGTGTATCAGAGAGCATTTGCAGGCGTGCCCCACTTAGTACAGTAGGCGATCCCCAAATCATCTGTGACTTGACTTGGAAATGGGTGAGGTGGTTTCGTTGCAGTTGGCTGCCCACCTAGTAATGGTGTTTGTCACGGACCTTCATTCTGATGGTGCGGGTATGAGGTCCCTAAGTCAGGGCTGGTTACCTTTGATCTCAGGCAAGTTCGTTCACCTGTCTGGACGTTAACTTCCTCATCTGTAGGGTCAGGTACCTCCCTGCCGTGTGGGTTAGTCGGGAGTGAAGTGTGGAGCAGTGCACGAAGAAAGCTGGCTGGGCGGGCGCTGGGCACAGGTCAGTCTCAGTTCGAGATGGTGGTGGTTGCCGTTGCCTCTGTTCCCGGCTCCACTGCTGTGTCTGTGTACCCTCGAGTTCCAAGTTGGACTGACTTTTCAGCCAGGTGACTCAGCAGTATACTGAGTTGAAATTTCTTGTGTATAAAATTTCCAGGGATAATTTAGGGCTGGCTGTTTTTGGAAACCTAAATTAATCATGGTGGCTGGTCGGGATCCGGGTGCGCTTCTGGACAGCGCACCCAGAGTTCCTGCCCCTCCCCTCCCTCGGCAACGGGAGGTCTCGCCGGGGTCCGGTTTGGGACAAATGAGACCGTGGTCAGAGGGGACTTTGGCACGACAGATGAAAGGCGCCGTGTGAGGTGTCTGTGAGGCCGAGATGTTCCCCCCGTGCCTTGTAATCAGGTAGCTCCCAGCCCTTGGCAGACTGTCTTCTCTGGCAGTCCTCTGGTTGGCCGTGCTGTCGCCGTGTGTAATTGTCAGTTATTAATCACCGAGGAGCTTCAGTGGAGTCCCTGGAGGAGTGTGCTCTGTGTTCTGCGCCTCAGGTTGCAGCGAGTTCTCAGGTGAGCTGAGAAGTGTTCAGAGACAGAAGTGTTGTCTCAGGTGCCCCGTGGCCCAGTAACAGTCTTCCAGGTCACTGTGCCTGTAGCCCTGGTGAATCCCCGCAGTGACCAGTGCCCAGCTGTGGTGGCATTGGCTTTTCCAGACGACACATATCATATCACACGCATCGTGTGGTCACTGAAGCTCAGCATGCGGCTGGGTAGATATGCAAATACTGAGGTCAGGAAGATAAGATTTGGAGATGGAGGGCCAGTGTAAATGCCTGTTCAGTGCTCTGAAGTGGACCTGGGGGACAGTTAGTGCGAGGCCAGGAGGGGCGGAGGCGCCAGGGTGTTGGGCCCAGACAGCTGCCTGAGCAGGCCGCTGCGGCCTCGCCCACGTTTTCATGTGCTGTCCTGTGGTTCCTAGGGTTCCGGCCAGTTGTCTCTTTGGGTAGAGTCTGTTCACTTGAGTGTCTCCTCGGTCCTCTTGGCATTAGTCACTGCATTGGTTCATTCTCTGATTCCACCTCTCCGTTCCTCTCTTCCTGCACTCCTTTGTTTGCTGGGAGCTTGATAAGGTCAGTGGTGAGTTCCCCTCCTCCAACAAATCGGCCCCGCCCTTTGCTCCCTTGGGCTGTGTCCCTATCTTGACCAGCATCTGCCAGAACTGGAAAGGAATCTGTAAGACTCAAAATGTCCTTTGGTCATGTCGCTTTGACCACTCGGATCTGGGATGGCTTCAGATGTATCTTTGCGGCAGATGCCACAACATCAGGGGTCCAGGCTATGCTCAGACACCCTTTGCTGAAAGGTTCTCCTTTGCTCTTGGAACACGTGTGCTGGAATTTAATGACACTGTAAAGGCAATTTCTCCTTCAAACTGGGCTCGACTTGGTTAGAGTGAGAGGCTGTGGGGGAAAGCTGGATTCCCAAACCAGGACCTCCCAGCAAAGTCCCCTTCCGGACCGTCAGTCAGCAAGACTGGGTGACCCGTTGGTCCCATGGCCAAAGGCCACTCCTTACAAAAAACCCAGTCAACAACCCCGTGTGCATGTTTTACTGAGAGAGAGGGTCTTCATGATTTTTTTCGAAACAGAAGGCCAGAACTCTGGCTCAGTACACACACACACACACACACACACACACACACACACACACCCTGTAACTGTAACTGTTACCTGGCCGACAACTTTTAGTTATGGAAATAAGGTGATCAAATTGTATGTGCCCATTAGATAAGATCATATTGGGACACTTAAAAATAGATGAGTAACTACTGACAACAAGGAGATAGAGTGGCACTCGGTGGGCCAGTTGTAATCCAGCCACAGCGTCTCTGTCAGCCCCACGTGTGCCTGTTGCCCTCCATGAGATACCGCGTTATCGTGCGCAGCGTTTGAATCACTCAGGGACGTAGGGGTACTGGAGCCAGGGCGAGCGTCGTTCAGGGCTGGGGCTGGCCGTCACCTTCCCCTCTTCACTTCATTTCGTATGTTTACAGAAGTCCTTTACTGGGTCTTAACTTTGAAAATAGCTGAGTTTTTATTTCTGACGACAATGAATGGTGAATTTCAACCTCATTTCATTGAGCTTTAAGTCAGTTTGCCTTTTGAACCGAAAAGAAAAGAAAAGCGTGCAAAAGGCAATTTAATATATGTCTTTGATTCTATCAAATTTTTCTAATTTGTTTATGCAGTTTTAGCTTTAAGACTCTTAAAACATTTTGAAAAAGGATTAGATCCACATTTCAGACAATTTTATCACATCATTGTGCATTCCTCCTTCAGAGATGATAAATAAAACTTGTTAAATGTGCGTATCTTTGTTTCTATAATAGAGTTTTTGGCGGCTCAATGGCCACGCACGACTTGTGTGTCTGCCCATACATCCTGTGCGTCTGAGGGGGTAGCGCACAATAGGCTGAACTCATCTGAGTGGTGCACTTCTTTGAGGGGGTGGGGCGCGTCTGGCATCAGAGCTGTGTTGACGCGCAGCTTCTTACACTTCCTGTGTGCTTTGTGAGTGACACTTTAAAAAAATGTTTCTGTGTCTGTGTTCTTTCTCAGCCCGCAGAGGTAGTGCTGTGGGGTTTCAGGTAGGGGAAAATATTAACTCTTTCTCGCGAAAGGCTCCCAGGGGACGGGTTGGTGAGACTCCTTTGGGGGAATCCAGGTTGGATAAGAGCAGTGACTTAAGGGATGCTGCCGGTTGTTTGGCCTTTGGGTGTGGAGTGTGAGGGGCCGTGTGCGGCTCTGTGTGTGTTCCCTTTTCTGGGTTAGCACTCACCAGTGCAGGGCGCAGCAGCGTTCAGCAGTAAATATGTCTTGGTGTTTTTCAGTTTGCAGGCTGGCACTCAATTCATTGAGCTACACCAGCCAGGGCGTCTTGGTGTTTTTGATGATCACGTTGTTACTGCTTGTTGTTAGCCCACTAGCTTGTGACTGCCTTTGGCAGTTGGGAAACAATAGTCTAGACAGTACAAAGAAATAACCCATTTCAACCCAAACAAACACTTACTAGCTCTGCCAGCCTTCCCAAGGTGACATGCCTCAGATTTGGGGCCCCGCCCCCAGTCCCGTGGAAACCACACCCGTGGGTGGCAGAGGGCAGGAGGCCGAACGGGACTGCTTCGATAGTGAGTGAAGGATGAAGACAGAGTGCTGGTAACTAAAAAACTCCACCCCCATCCCCCCCCCCCCCCCCCCCCCCCCCCCCCCCCCCCCCCCCCCCCCCCCCCCCCCCCCAGCCACCACACCTTCACCAGGCCAGGTCCCTCCTAGAGAGAGCAGTTTGGTTTTAGGCAAATCTTGGGGCTATTTTGGTTTTATTTAGGTGTTAATGCAAGGAAATTATTGACTCTTCTTCCCACATTGATCAAACACTTCCCCGCATACACACAGCTGCGCAGCCACCGCAGGCCTGAAACCTTCCCCACCTGTCCCGCTGGTGTTCGCCAGCCCCTTGTCACAGACCCTCGGCGAAGGGCGGGCTGTCGGAGATGGCTGAGGTGCACTCCTGACAGCTGTGGTGCTGTCGAGTGTCCACGGAACTCCTGTGTCTGAACACTGTACAGTGACATGTTCATCGTCCTTTCTGTCTCTGAAACTTCCAGAACACATCTACCAAGTAATAGCAAGACAATGATGTCAGGAGGGAAGGCGATCTCTGTGTCCAGTGTTCAGAGGGCCCATGGTGGAGTCAGTGTGAAATGCTCAGTGGCTGTGGTTTTTAGGGGCTCTGTCCCTGGGGTGAGGGGCTGCAGGGCCCCTCCCCAGAACTGGTGTTAGACCCAGGCACACTGGGCCAGCGTCATGAGAGGGAAATACTTGCCTGGGCCAGGGGTAGAATTTCTTTTTTCCATCCTTCTTTCTGCTTTGGGGGGCATCCCCAACCCCAAAAGACTGCACGTGAGCAAAGTGGGACATTTATTTAAAACACTGCAAATGGTTATTAGGAAATCCCAAGTGTCTGATGTGACTTCTTTTTAAATCTTTCTTTTGGAGTCATTGTCTATTTTGTTATGGCAGATTGAACATTGATGCATCTAAAAGAAATTTCCTTGTAATCACTTGTTTTTTTCCCCCTCCCTCTCCTTCATGTACTTGGCTATTCCTCAGGTTAATTTACTTAATATTTTTTACAATTTAAATATCCCCCCTGATGTCTTTAGACTGTAAGTTACAGGATTCTAGGACAAAAAAAGGCCTTTAGGAATCGCTCATCTGCTAAGTATTCTGTTGTGGTAGGGTGGCATGGTCATTCATTAGAGAAACTTTTTACTGTTCTATTAGTTTTTTTTCCCCCCAGCATCATCCAGTTTCTCATGTGACTTCTTTTGACAGAGAGAAGAATTAAATTGATTGCTTGCCTTTTAGTTGCTGGAGATGGTGTTAGGTACATTCTGTCCATTATTACATTTAAGCCCAACACGAGGTGAGGAAGACAGCATTGCCTGTAGCGTACAGGTGAAGAAACTGCCGGCCTTCGGGGATCTGTGGTTTATTCTTGGTGATACACAGGGTAGCTGTGTAGACCAGAGCCACACAGGTTGATCCCTTTGTTGCTTGGGAGCCTCTTGTGGGGATGCATTCTGGAATGCCCCCTGGGAAAGCCCTGATGTTGCTTCTGGCCCCTGTCGTGGGCACCTTTGCCACTCACTCACTGTCTGGAGAGGCCCAGGGAACATGAACCTGAGGGAGCGAGACTGTGCAGGGGTTTTGGGGGGGCAAGTAAGAGGAGGTACATGGAAACGGTCTCTGGAGGTTGTGTATTCCAGCAGCACAGGCTCAGGTGGGGGCTGGCGGGCTGCCGGTGGGGCGGGGATGGGGTTGGGGGCAGTGGCATTGCATGGGCCTGCAAGAACAGCTGGTCTCAGCTCGAGTGCACGTGGGTGTATAGTTTGAACACCGTCGTGCCCCGCAGGGGTCATCTTTTCCCTCCTTGGTTGTCCTGTAACAACCTTTTGGCCAGCATATACAGTCACTTACAGTTGTTTAGTATCTGTCCTTTCTGGAGGTTCTGCACCCTAAAACAGAAACCCGTCCTTTCCCTCCTGGTGGCCTGCCCAGCACCTTGGCTCCCTACAAGTATTAAATGACTTGCTTCAAAATGAGGCCCAAGGGGCTTTTCATTAGGCTGTGGAAGTGTGAATGGGTTTTCACCTGTTGCTGTCTGGACTCTGGCCTTGTCTGTGGGCTCACACAGTCTGGTGGGAATGGAAGCGCCTGGGGCTCTGCGAGTGTCAGCCCCAGACCACCCTCCCCACCTCCCCATCCCCTGCCCCTCCTACCCTTGCTTCCTTTCACCTTTATGCCACTGTGGGCCCCAGGCCCCTAGCAGAAGCCAGTGGGCAGTAGAGGAGGAGCCAGCAGGGGGTGGGGCAGTCTTGTGGGAGCAGGACCACAGCAGGACCAGGCGTGGGGGAGCTGCAGCAGGCCGCCCCTAGAGAACTGGCTAGGCTTCTGCAGTGAAACACATCTTGGCCGTTACCAGGAGAAGACTTGAAGCCTGCATTCCAGATCCTGGAAAATCCCCTCTATTGGCTGGTAAGACAAAAAAAAAAAAAGAATAAACCAATCAGCAACTCTGGGGCCTCCCATCTCTGGAGCTACAAGTGTCTTTTAGTGCTGAGTGAGGGGTCCTTATGCCGGTTTCCAGTGTAAGCCCATGGATCCCAGAAAGAACAGAAGAGTGGCCCCCAGGGCCACTCCTCCCTGACCCAGCATGCTTTCTTCTCTAAGGCTGCCCTGTGCCCTTTCCAGCTCTGCCTGCCCCGTCCCAGGGTTTTTCTCTGAATTTGCCCTTCTCTTACCCCGCCCCGGGGCAGTGTGGAGGGCAGAGCCTTTCCACTCAGGGAAGATTATAAGCTCATGAGGAACCCTAGGCATGCAGGGGGCCTTGATGCCAGAAGCAACTCCAAGCACGCACTTCCTCACAGTCTCTTATCCAAGTGTCTTATCCGTCCTGGCATCGCTCAAGTGACCAGGTCTGGCTTTGTTTTATCTTTATCCTTCCATTTCCACTGCTATCTTTGTGTATCTGACACAAAATACTTCCTTTGGACCAAGGAAAGTAGCGTCAGACAATGGAAGACAAAATGTCATGGGTGATTCTTTCTCTTAGATGACATTTGCATCATTTTCCAATTTGACCAGTACCTGCTCCATCAGGGCAGGGCCTGCATATTTCGGAGCTCGGTATCGAGGACAGCTGGCTATCTCAATGTTTTTGTCATCATCATCATGAGGACAGCAGTGTTTTTTGACCTTCTGTCGTGTGCCAAGAACAGTTATCTCCTTTAACCCTCACAACAGCCTTGTGGAGCAAGTATTACTCTGCCCCTCCCATCTTGCAGATGAGGAAACTGGAGCTCAGAGCATGGCAGTGACTTGCCCCAGGTCCCACAGCTGGGAAGTTGAAGCAAAGCTTGATCCCAGGTCTCCCTGACTCCGATGTGCACACCAGCCAAGCGAAGGTTACCCTTGGGAAGCTCAGCGGTGTACTTCACTGCCTTGACAGATGCGTGGTACTGGCCAAGGACAGAAAGTGGCAGTGCTGGGCAGCTGGGAAGGAGGTGGAGAAATGCAGGCCCATGTATACTAGTGAACCTATCGTAACACATTCTCAAAGCATAGAGTCAAGGGCCTGTGGCTCATGTGGTCTAATCACCTAATTCATAGATGAGGAAACAGACTCAGAGGGGTCTGGGGGTTGCACATACACAGTGGTTTCAGAAGGCATTGATATCAGGTATAGCTCAACCAATAATCTGTTCTGACTGCTGGGGGCTGCCTTATTCCAGTCTGTGTCTGTACCTCCTCCCTTCTCCCAACCCCCCAGGTGTCTTCCTTTCCTGCCTTGGAGCTCTTGACTTAGATCCTCATTGGCACCATCTTCCCGATCCCACAGGATGCAGCCCTACACCCCTAGCCCCAGATGACTGCCTTCTTGGGTTCAGATCCCCCAAAGCACAGCAGCTCTGAGTCTGAACCCTGGGTTGGAGTCTAGAAGCTGCGGAGCAGGGGCAGAGAGGGCCAGGCCGTGGTTTTGTGAAGAAAGTGCTATGGAAGCACAGCCACGTCTCTTTGTTGTGTCTGTGGCTGCTTTTGTGCTGCAGTGCAGAGCGGAGCAGTTGTAACGGAGACCATGCGGCCCACCGAATCCAAAATGTTTACTCTGACCCTTTACGGCAACGTTTATCGGCTCGCACTGCAGAACCTCAAGCTGACGTTAAACCCCTGAAGCCAGACCACCTCAGACCTGTCTTCGTACGTTTGCAAGCTTTTGCCAGAAAAGTTGGGGTTGCTGAGGGCACCGCAGAGGGAGAGAGGTGGCCTATGTCCATCCAGCGAGTTCTTTCAAGTTTCTTAGTTGTTCCTGATACATAAACATCTCGAAGTTCATACTTTCCGAGAAGCCCTGGATTTTTCCCCTTCTCACAATCTTTGATCTGCCCCAGTACTCAAACCAAAGAATTGTTTTTCTTTTTCTTTACCTGCCACTTCCAGTCCATCACCAGGTCCAGCTGGTTCTCTAGGGTACACATCCTGAAGTTGCCCTCTTTTCTCCGTCCTGTGACCTTGTCACCTTGGCCAGGACTGAGGCCTCAGCTCCTAACAGTTCCTGTCTTCCAACTCCTCACTCTTTATTTTCTTCCCAGAAGGCAGTGCAGTCTGTCAGGATCTGACATGTGTTTTTTTCTTTACTTATTTACTCTCTTCTTCCCCTTCTAGAGTCCAGGCTTCAAAAGAGCAGTCATTGTTTGTATTGTTTTCTATTCACTACCGTATCCCCACGGTGCCTGGCTTGTCCTGGGTACCATAAGGATAAGGGGATGGACGAGGGACATTGGTTTTGGAAACACGCCCAGACATGGCACATCGGAAACATCAAGAGGGATTCTTTCAGATTTGCCAAGAACACATACCCAGCTCCCTGCTCATTTTGATGTGGGTCCTGCCTCATTATCCCCCTTCCCCAAGCACAGCCTCTTCCTATGCTGGGTGTCACATTGACAGAGTCCTCCATTATTGCTGGAAGTAGGCCTCATACCCCACCCCGCAGAGTGACAAGAAGACAATGAAAATGGAAACCATTGTCCTAGACCAGGGCTTACCATGCTTTTTAGTAAGACATATATGTTACCTTGTGATCCCGTGTGTACTGTGTGTGTGTGTGTGTGTGTGTATGTTTACACATTTCACAAAATCTCACTTGCTACAGGTATTTTCTGTTCTAGACTATTCTGTTTGGTTCTGTTCTCTTCTATTAAAGCCGTGCTGGTTGTTCCCCATCACCTTGATTCTATGGCCCATTCGTCTGTCGTAGCCCACAGTTCACAAACAGAGCTTCAGACACGGTGCTTAACCTCAGAACTCACAACCTGCAAAGAGACCCCAGAGGAAGCCGATGTCAGGCAGACTGCCCAGTGCTGCGGCGTGGCCCAGAGGCTTGTGGGACTCGGGAGGGTCACGAGCCGCGGGGGTGGCCCTGGGTCTGGAGCTTGCAGGAAAATGGATGTTACTGTGGAAGTTAGATTTAAGATTTAATTTACTTATATTCTCATCTCCTTTTTTAAACCTTTCTCACTAATCAGTTCTTTCTAGTGTTTGAGGATCTTGCGTTTATCTTTTTTCCCTCTTATGTACTGATGTTTTTATTGCTAATGGAGCTGTTTGTTATTCCCCAGGTGGTTTTTAATTAAAGAAAAAAAATTGACCTCCTTCATATCTTTTCATTCAGTTTCTCCCTCTACTTCTCACATTACGTGTGTGTGTGTGTGTGTGTGTGGAAAATTTAAATATATATAAGATGAAAGTGTATCTATGAATGAAGATCTTTCTTCTCTTATAATTTTGAGTTCCTTAATATTTCATGAAAAATGGCTCCTACAGTTATTAAGTTTAAAAAAACATTGTTTAGATAAGATGCAGATATTATATTTCTAAAGGCTCTTACTCTCAAATATATACTCACAACTTTAATAAAATTACACTCTTCACTCCTCTGTTAGGGGCATGTACATGTACTTTTTCTTAGCTTAAGGAACTTGAGCATTCTCTCCTCTGCATATTTCCATTTGAAAAGTTTTCAAGTAAACCCTCTTTCTACTCTGCAACCAAGGAGAAAGCTTGCAAATAAGGCCCAGTGCCTGCGTCTTTCCTGACCCTTCCAAGCTCTGCCCCGGGCTCGCTACCGTCAGATCATTGGGATCATTGGAGGGATCAACGAGACTGACAGCATCGCCGCGGGTGTGTCCTGAAGATGCTGCTTTTGTTTGTTTTGTGCTCTTGGGAAATTCTAAGTATGAGACCCTGAAATGAGGGTCTCATCTAAAAAAACCTACCAGTGTTTCCAGACCCCCATCCCTGTCACAAGCAGCACTAAGGGAGGTAGGGACCGTTACGCTGCAAAGCCCACGCAGAGAGCCGCAGAGAGTGAGCACTGTGCTTCTGTGTGTGCTGACCGAGTCTGCCCCGAGCCCTCAGCTGGACGATCGCTGTACAGGGGTGGGCCGGAGGAAACTCCTGGCGGCTGGCTATCGGGAGCCAGAACTGGCTTCCTGAGCCAGAGAGGAGTCACAGCAGAGAAAACACGAGTGAGGGGTTCGTAGAAGGCAGGTGGGGGCTGATGGGGTAATGGGGCGGGGGATCCAAGAGAGTAGAAAAGGCTCCTTGAGTGAATGTGCTGAGCCAGGACCAACAGCACTGGAGTTTTCTGGGCCCCGCCCACTGCCGCCGTGGGAACGGTGGGAACGTGGTGCTGCTTTTAGGATGGAGGGCTTTGGGAAAGTCAGATTGGATTTCTTGAAAGGCATTGCACAGCCAGCTTTGGCCTCTTTGTTTCTGTGAGAAAGGAGATGTTCATGACGTCGTCACCATGTATCGAGCACCTGTAGGTGCTGCCATCCGTGTTCTAGGTGTGTCACAGCATGCCATTGCTGGGCCTCGTACCAGTCTCTAAGGGGTCTCTGTTTTGCCCATGAGGAAGCCAAGACTTTTTATGGGACCATGATTTGCCGATGGCCACACAGGAAGTATCCAGCTCCAGAATTTCTGTTTCTGCGGTAACTCTGCCTGCTTCTTGCACCTGGACGGGTTTACCTTGTGAAATGTCACCCCCCCACCACCACACCCCTGTCCTGTGGTTTCCCATCTGGTTTGTAAATAGCCTTGTGGTATAATAAACAAGCTACTTAGGATTAGGGAAGAACACATTCTTGGCCTCTTGTTATTTCCCTGAGAGGGTCAGTTGTCCTTCCTTTCTTTGCCATTACTTTTATTCCCTGTACAATTAAACAGCCCTACCCTGAAAGCCACCTTGATAAAAACAAAAGCATTTAGATTCCCAGGTTTGAGCTAATCTCTCTGCGGAAATGTTTGGACTGCATGGAGGCCTGGCCCTCCAGGTAGCTGGTTGGGGGCCTTCTATTCCAGTGGATCAGCCCTGGTGTGGTCAGGGCAGGACCCCCACCACCGAGCTTTGCTGCAGGCTTTTGTGCTTTGTTTGCGTTATGCACATTTGGTAGTGACAGTCTACCCTTTCTCCCCCATGACTCTCCTCTCCTTAGCTTTTGGCTTACTTCTCAAAAGTGTGCTGAGTGTCTCTTCTCCAAAGGAAAGGACAGAGGGTCCACAGTAGGTCGTGTGGCCGCCTGGCTGCTTGACTCAGAGTGTCTCCTCAGTTCCCTGGACCTGTCCTGGCTGGAAGGTGGACACACAGAAGGCCACATAAGGATGCCGAACTTTCTGAAGTTGTAACAGCGGGATAATTGAACTGGGAACTTTGACCTGACTGGGCTCTGCATTGGGGGTCAGGCCTGTGCCTGGGAGTGGGTGACCGGAGTGGCACGGGCTCCTCCCCTCTTCTCAGTGCAGTGATGCTGGCTGCTGATGTTGTTGACGGTAAAGAATCTGAAAGAATTCTGCAAATAAGTTTGTCAGTAAATCATTTGGTGAGATGTCTGAAATAGAAAAATGTTAAGGTTTCTCTCAAGATGTTGGGACTCATTCTCTAAGAGATTTTCTTGGGCTCTGTCCCCATAAGAATTAAGCAATTTCTTGTTTGCTTTCTAAATCTTTCTGGAGTACAGTCGTTCTGAAAATAAGAGAGTCTGTTGGCTGGAAGCATGGGGCGGGCACGGGCTTATGTAATTCGACTTCTTTTCTCTCCAAATCAGTAAATATTTACAAATGACCTTATCAAACAGCTTGGGTACGTTTGGTCACTTGAAAGCAGTCGGGGCCTTGGCTGCCCATCGACCAGCTGCCAGTTCTGGGGGGGCCTCGCAGGAAGGACTTTTTTTTTTTAATAAAATGCCATCCACGGACCAGAAGCCTCCCCCAGAAAGTGGGCCTCACCAAGTCCCTCATTCCATGCCACCAGACTCACAGCATGTGCATGGTGAAGGCTGACGACTTAGAGATGAACCCCCCACCCATTGGGCTGGGAGCAGAGCGCTGGGAACTGAAGGGCCCAGAAGATAAATCCCGGCCGGCTCAGGTTCACGGCTGCTGCCTGGTTCTTTCGTTTCTCAGGGAAGATGACAGGATTCCATCTGAAGCTTCAATGTCACACTTGTGTGAGTTAGCAGGAAGGGAGAAGTGGATTACTTTTCTGGATTTGGAGAGTGGTGCCGATAGAACAGGGTTTAAAAACACAGCTCTTGGTTTCTAAAGCAGAGACAGAGTTAAGAGGGTGTCTTAACCCCTGTGTTCTTTTCAGTGTTTGAAATCTGACATTTAAAACTAGTTTTTAGAAGAGAATACATGATTTTCAAAGTTGACACTGAAAAATGATAAAGGAATCTAAATTTTTTTTGTTCATTAGAATCTGAAAAGTACAATATTACTGTATCAGTCTCCCTGGTAATACATAACACATTCATTTTCACTGTCAAACTTAGTATGAATTAAACTAAAGTGTACTTTATGGTGTTCTGTCGGCAGGGTATAAGATTACATTATTAAAGGCAGGCAAACAGTTAACAAGTAACTGAAGAGGCTTTTAAAATTAAGTAACTAGGATAATAGCTGTATATTTACTTCATGCAAAGTCGTTAATGTTTTCTGTACTCACAATGCTTGTGTTCTGATTCTCTTTGCAGAGCATTGGGAAAGGGTCGCTGTGGTGCATAGACCCAGAGTACAGACAGAATCTGATCCAGGCTTTGAAAAAGACACCTTACCACCCACACCCACACGTGTTCAGTACACCTCCCGCCTCTCCTCAGGCATATCAAAGGTAAGCAATGCAGACAGACTTGTATTTTTTTGTCTCCTGAAGTTGCCTTATTGTGGCAGAGACTGGTGCCAAAACTAATCTAATAGATGGCGTGATTTTAAAAAGAGGTAAACGAGAAAGAAATGAAGTGTCCTTGGAGGTATATCTGTTACTGTCTTTCTTGCCAGTCTTACCGCATTTGCTGCTTTGGAGGACAGTGTTTCCAGAAGGCTTCACAGCCGGTGGAATACTGTCTTCTGGGTAGAAAGATTCACAGAGAAGAGTGGATGGCTTTAAAATCTCAGTGTATCCCCGTTTGTTGGAATAAAAGCTCAGAAGATGTCAAGTAAGCGATTCCGTTGTCCTCGCGTCCGACCAAGAGCATGTCCAGGTGTTCACTGAAGGACTCACCCCGTTGTTGTTATTCTGGTCTCCGTGTAGACGGTGCTCCCGAGTGACCGTTCTGTTGTGGTTACTGGGTGTTTGCCGGTGTGAAGACAACAGCAGAGGACAATGGACACTTTCATTCCCCTTCACTCGCCCATTTGTTCTGAGGCAGGGAAGCCGTGGGCACCCTTATTACAAAGATATAATTGGAGGGGAAAGTGGGTAACTTGTTACTTTTTTTAAAATTGTTATTAGTGTTAGATGACAATAGCCACCTAGAAGAGAACCGAATTTTAACACTGAGTTATCTGAGTGCTTGGCTTTGAAATATATCCCTCAATCCTACCAAAAAAAAAAAAATGTTTAACATCCGGAGATGTTTCTGCCGTAACCACCCAATGACATTATCCTTAGACGAGAAGTTTATGTTAATAAGAAACGGCGCGACTTCTTAGATTTCAGTAGTGTCCCAGCCCACTGCTTTGCAGACTCTTTCTCTCTGGGCTAGTGCTCTGCAGAGAGGAGCACAGAGGGGTCCTCTGAAACGGCGCTAATGAAGTTCTTGTGCATCTCAGTTGAGAAGCATTCCATCACAGGCCCTAGACAATCAGTCTTCGGCAAGAGACAGGGAGGAACAGCTGGGCTCTCTGAGAAGACTGCTGTATGTCTGCCTTTGCTAGGCGATTAGGTGATGGTATCCATAGCAACTGGAGCGTCTCCATAGCAACGCGTAGCGGAGACAGGTGCAGTTGCATCACAAGGCTGTTTGTTGCCTGGCGAAAGGACAGGCCATTAGTACTTAGATATACGCTGTTGCCTTAGAAACAAATAACCCCACATAGCAACTACAGTTGGTTTGAAAGATTTGGGGGGAAAACGAGGTTGTAGCTGCTTTTGTCTGTGTTCATAAAAATCAGTGGAAGCATACTTTATTGGAAATGACAACTTGAGGTCATAGAGCTGTAGGAGATAAAATGGGATTTTCCAAAGCGACCCAGCCAACGGTGTAGAAATGTCCAGAAGGACAGAGCCATATGCTTGGTTTTCTTCTTGTGGCTGTAGCCACTCCTGAAATCTGGAAGGGAACTAGGATTGGAGGGCAGAACCGTCGACATACGAGGTTGGTGGGGGATCAGATGACACTGGTTTTTCAAATATTTCCTCGATTCTCTTGTTCCCTGGTCATTCTACTCCCCCTACCCTCCAGACCCCACAGAATGCCCCTCACTGTCCTCCCCACTCTGTACCTCGGAAGTATTTCATATCCTTTTGCTTCTAGGAAATTAAGAACATTGTGTTATTCACTGGGTCATATCATTGGTCCATTTAGACCAGTATTCTGTTGCCAAGAGTGACCCCAAGGGAAACACAGTAATTATTTAATAATTGGAAGGATTATAGCTGAGCGCTAGGGGTTGCAGGAGGAATGCACACTCAGGCGAGAGGCTTTCCGAGCTGGCCCAAGCTTAATGACTTCACTGGATTTTTTAATAGAGGCATAAAAATGAAGATGGAACAGAGCTTTGATCGTGAAAACTATTTCCAAACAAATACATCAGATCCTGTACTGTCACCTCCAGTTCCTTGTCTCCCGCTTGGCTGAGGCCAAAAAAGTTCCTCTGTTTACCCACGCGGGTGCTTGGCTTTCACCTCCATAATGGTCACCGGACGCGGAATGAGGTGACAGATCAGATGCTAGCCTGCCTGTTCCATGTCTTCGCTCCGTGAGAGCAAGTCACTTTCTCTTTCCTGGGGACTACCAAACTAAAAGCATAAATACTGGGAGATTGTATGGTATTGGTATGGCTGATAATGATATGGTATTCGGCTCCGTTCTAAGCCATCAGCTCCCTTGTTGACGTGACTTAGGGAAGACGGCAGGGGGAAGTGGGACAAAGTGAGTCATTTAAACAGGGACCAGAAATGCCAACCCAATGTTGTGTGGCTGGGTCTCATGTGACACCTGTCAGCTCCTGGCAGGATTGCTGTGTGGGGCACCTGGGAAGTGCTTGGTTTTCATGGAGCTGGTACTCAGCATGTGGAAGGTGGTGATTACACTGGATGGGTGGTTAGTGCTAGTACTTGCAGGTGCATTTGGCAAGGAGCGCTCTGAGCTGAGCTGCAGGTGGCTGGAAATTCTGCCCGGGAAATGAGTATCTGAAAACCCCGCCTCCGCATTTGTTCAGGCCCAGATAAAATGCTCAGTATTGTGGTGTATAGACGCGTGCCTGTGATTTCCAGTATAGCCTTTTGGATGTTGGTTAGAATGTTCTTTTGATACCACGTTTGTGAATTGTTTTTAATGGAAATGCAGAGTTCAGTGACATTAGCTCCTTATTAGTTCGCTAAGGCTGCCATAGCAAAGTAACAGTTGAGTAACAATAGGAATTTATTTTCTTTCAGTTCTGGAGGCTGGAAGTCCAAGGTCAATCAAGGTGTCAGCAAGGTGGGCTCCTTCTGAGGGCTGTCACCTGGCTCTCACCTAATAACTTCTGGTGTTTTGCTGGCATTTTGGGCATTCCTTGGCTTGAAGAAGCATCGCTCCAGTATTCATATGGTGTTCTGCTGGAGCGGAGTCTGTGCCCAAATTTCCACCTTTTAAAAGGACACTAGCCATATTGAGCTAGAGGTTGACTCTACTCCAGTATGACCTCATTTTAAGTAATTACCCCTCCAGTGACTCTTTTCAAATAAGGTCCCATTCTCAGGTACTGGTGGCCAGAACTTCAACATGAATTGGGGGATGGGGAGGGGACACAATTCAACCCATAACAGCCCTTTTCTTGAGTAAGGCAGTTTTGCTGATGAAAACGTGGAGGGGAAGAAAGTCATGAAATGCTCATAACCAAGATGACGAGGTGTGTCGCAGGCATACGGGGCCAACCTGAAGTTGCTCCCAGGGGCTGAAGCCGGGGACAAGAAGATAACTGACATAGTGCTGGGTTGTAACCCCAAATACAAACTAGCTATCTGTGTGTCCACACTGATACACCAGTACCTAAATTATTGGATAAATAGGTGTAGAGACCGATTTCCCACACAGGACGATTTCTGCAGGTTCTTCTCCACTCCGGCGGTTGGAGCTTGGCTCCCCATCCGCACAGTGACGGCATGAAATGCCTTATTTCCGAAGAGTAGACAACGGAGAAAAGGAAGGTTTGTGGTGGAAAGGTCGGGCACACACCACCGAGGCCAGGTGGTCAGAGCTAACATCCGTCATGAGATGTTGACAGCAGGGACCTTTGATGTGACGTCCTGATATTGACCTCTGTTGTCTTCCTCCCCTAGTCCGTAACCCCAGTCTGCTCAGCGGGAGAACATTAGACAGCAGTTTTGTCCTGGAGCGGGGACATTCAACAGAATACCTGACCAGCACTCCTCAAAGCTGTCAAGGTCACTTAACACAGGGACCATCTCCAAAACTGTTGCAGACCAGAGCAGGCTAGGGAGGCGTGCCCAATGTACAGAGTGCGGTTTAGTCAGTACTAATATGCCATCGTTGGTCCCTTAGTTGTGACGAATGTGTCATAGTAGCATAAGGTGGTAGCAGTGGGGGACCTGAGTGAAGGGTATGTGAGAACTACCCCTGCTCTCTTTGTAACTTTTCTGTTACAGAAAAAGCAGTCCCCAACACACAGACTGATTGAGTTTGTTGATTTCACCAATTTTAAATATCCAAGTTATTTTTGGTGTAGTGGAACATTAAATCATTGAGTCTGCGCTGCGAGAGGGGCACCTTTGTTATTCGGATGTGAGAATTCTTGGAACTTTACTTTTGTGAAGTGACACTCGGTTGTGCTTCGTAGTTGTCCCATGACCACTCTCAGGGAACTCGGGCCAAATCAGCTTTCTTTGGGACTCCAAACCTTTGCCAGTGTGGCCCTCAGACTTCGGAAAGAGGAAGGGTGGTGGTATATTTGGGTTTCTTTCCCACCCCCCTTGAGAAAAGTCCTATTGTCTGTTCTAATGGTTATCTTGCATGTTCCCCTCTTTCCTAGTTGTGGGTTTCTCATTAAACTGTGTGCACATTTTAATACTTTTGATATAGCTCTTGCCCCATTGCTGTCTGATTTTTACGTTCTGTTCCAATCTATATTCTCACCAACTTTCTAGGAAATTCCCATTCTCCAACCTTTCTCCATGTCTGATGGTTAAATGAGCAATTTCCCAGCGGGTGACTTCAACTTTTGTGAATTTGGTACTTCATCGTAAGGGCGTTTAAACTTTACAGTATTAAATTAACGCCCTGTAAATGGCAGATACCTGTTAACCATGTTTACAACAACAGGTTTTTTTCCAAAGTTATAAACATGGATCTTATGTGATATGTTCTCTGGTATAGGCACCAATCCCAAATCAGTGTGCAGAGTCCTCAGCAGGTAAAAGTCAGCTTTGGCTGAAGGAGTGGCAGATGGGGGTGTGGATTAGGAGGGGGGAGGGAAAGGGGAGGTGTGTGGGGAGCTCATCCTTTTAGACAATGAGATGTTTGGAAAATCCTCAGAACGTTAAGCTTGTTAATTCACCCACTAAAATGCTGGATTTGCACACAGCAAGGCATTGGTTGCTTGGGTCGCATCCAGTAATTTTTTAACTTATAAGACATCTTTTCTTGCAGTTATTTGAAGTGGCGCGCATTAATAGTTGCCGTGAGAATGGCAAAGCCACGGGGAAGTCAGTGTTGACGCGTGTTGAAGGGGTTTAGTGGTTAGATTGCCGTGTTTCCGTTCAGCCATGCGGAAAGAAGGAGTGTGAGGGTTTAGATTGGTTGCCTCATTATTCCACGCCTTATATTTACCTGTAAGCAGCAGAGATGGTGGGAACTATAAATAGTTTTTTAAATGCTCCTCCTGGTCAGCACGCTGACTTGTGTGTGTTGGAAAAGGGTGAGGTGTTAGGTACTTTGAAAGAGTATGCTCAATCTGCAGCTTTTTGCTTAGAGTAATTTCTAAGATAATGTTAATTTTTTAAAAAATCATATGAAGCTGCCTTGTGCCCAGGATGGAGAAAGAAGTGCTAAACTGATGTGGTAAAATGGGCATGGGGTTGAATGACAAGATTTTCTAGTAAGTGCTTGCAAATATAAACTGTCTTTTGTTAAAAAAGTGGAGGAAACGGATGATGGAAAAGGCTTAAAATTGTCAGGAGGGGTCATTCAAATATAACCAAAAACGTCATTTTCAATGCGAGCTTTCAAAACCCATTAGTTGGTTCTAATTTTATTTGCGTATCAATCTGTCATCTGTTGGCTTCCATTACATTTTCTGAGTTGGTCTCAGAGCAGTTTTGATCCCAGCATTTTCCCGTCACTGTGCTGCCCATTGTACATTTCATCCTACGCTATTTCATGTAACTGGAAACTGTCCCTGTCCCCTCTGAGCACTAGGCACTAGGCACATCGCGTGAATGTGGTGCCCAGTCATCCAGTTCTATTGTTTTAACACTCACGTTGAAAGGTGAGTGTTTAAGCAGCTGGGCTGACTGTATCTTTTTAACTCAGGTGCTGGTTAAAACTCATGGCTGAGAGAGTCACGTGGGGGGACTTTTTCATCCTATGAACTCTCGGGGTTCCTGGTTGGTGCAGTAACAGCAGAAGTGGTAGGTTCTCCTAGTCTACTGCCTGTGCATTTCTGTTGCTGAGTCCTGAGATGATGGACAACGGGAGGTTCTGTGTGCCTAATTCCTGGTTAGAAAGTTGAAGTGTTGATGGACTCAGGAGGAGTCTGGGCTGTTGGCTGCCTTACTTCCTCTGTATTTGCTTCTCCAAGTAGCCGGCGGAGGACCTGGCAGACTCCTGATCACAGCCTCTTAGATGTTGTTAGGGTCGGGGTGAGGGGGCGAATGGCCGCTGGATGGGGCTGGCCAGCATTCTGTATCAAACTACTCTCCTTCCCAGAGAGGGGTGAAATTGATCTGCATGTCAGAAATATGAACTGTCAAAAATGCACAAAATGAACACTGCAGTGCGAGAACAAGGCGGTGCATGTTTTGTTGTGCAGTGATGTAAAATAGGCCAATTTTTTGTCCTAACAGAAAATAAAAACTTATCACTGATGTGTTTAAGCTTCTCATTGCTCTATATGCTTCTGGATTTTAGAGATTACAGTGATGAGGGGTGTTAAGAAGTAGAGGTGTAATGTAATTAGATTAGGCAGTGGAATCCATCACTCCTAAGAGATTTGAGGAAGATAGAATGAGGGAAGGATTAAGGTCCTCAGCAGTGAATTAGATTGGTCAAAAGGTGGTCGTAGATAATGTGAATAAAAGATAAGTATTTGAGCAACTAATATGGTGGCCAGTGATTCCGACTTCCCGTGCGGATCAGCCCTCACCGGGAAGTTCCATCCAGGTGGGAGAGGGCACTCTGACATCTGATGTCACGAGGAAAGCAGACAGGCTGGTTAGGGACTCGTGTTACTGTACTACTAAGGAGCTGGGAATGTGTAACTCTGAGAACGTTGGAAGGCGGCAGCATGCCAGGAGAGATTTGGGTCTAATGGGTAGACATTATAGAATCGAAAGAAAGGTTTGGGCTTCCATGAAGATCTCTCTGAGAACAGCGTCAGATTCTGTGCCAGGCACGTAACAGGAGCTGGGTAAATGTTTGGGCTGATGGGTGAGTGAGCTACCCACGCGGAGGCCGATCAAGGCTGGACAACGAGCTGCCAAGAGCCTTCGAAGAGATTTAACGTTTGTAGGGAGAACTTCAAGGTAATCCCTTCCAAACTCTTGAATGTTGTAAGTCAGTTGAGTTGCAAGGACAGTAGAGTGATGGGCTGTCACTCTGTACACAGGGTTTGTCACTCTCCAAGCTCACGGTGCAGGTTGGAGACAAACAGGGAAAATATGCTCGGCTTTGTTACTAAGAAATGAAAGGTCAGGTTCTTCTCTTGAAATTGCTGAGTCCAGATTTCAAGATGGTGATGGGACTAATTTAGTTACTCTTCACTCCGTGTCATCCAGCGTTGTGGTTCATGCCCTGTAATTACCTCCCTTGTTTTAGTGACACTTCTTTGCGTTTCCTTCCACGTGAATAAAATGATCACTGCAGTGTTTTGCCAAGCAGAAGATCATTTCGAAAAGCTATCCATCAAACCCTCTAGGCCTTCCCCCTCTTGTTTACCCACTGAGTTACCCACCCACGCTCTGTGAACATCTCCATGGGAGAGCCACACTGGCGTCCTGGTTCTGTGGAATCCCATGTTATTGGCTGGAGTCTCCGATCACATTTTTAACCTTTTTTCTTTCATGAGGTTCATGCTGCATCGTTTGTCTGCGCCATCTTTGAGGCTCTGCCGGGTCTGTGAAAGTTGCAGAAAGAGTGTGAGAGCCCGGAGAAATTCCGTGTGAATCGCTCACTTCTGATGTTTCAGTCATCTGGAGGAAACAACCATTTAGATGCATTTTTTAGGTCCTTTTTTTTTTTTTAAGATCGAGCTGCTTAATCACAGTGTCCACGTTGAGACATGTTCCATTTGCGTTTATCTGCTTTCGAATGGAAAGTTTGGGTCAAAGTCTGTTTACCAGTTTGTTTTTTTCCACCCATTTTCTCTCTAGCAAACTCAGTACCCCTCACCCAGCACACACACACTTGCCATCTAGTTTGGCAAGAATAAAGATGAATGGAAAAAAATACACTCAGAGGAAAAAAAAACAGAAGAATTGTAGCAGTTTTTTCTACCTCCTTCCCTCTCCTCCCCTCTTCTTCCTCCTCTCCCTCTTCCCTCTGCAACTGTGGGGCTTCTGAATGAAAAAAAACTTTTTTTTTTTTAGCTATAAGGAGAGCAGAGCTTCTTAGGATTCTTCTGAGTTAGAAATTGACACACACTCCTTTTCTACTCATAGAGAAACTGAGGCACATAGTGATATTCCACCCTTCCCCCCACACACACCCCTTTTAAACAGTCCAGCGCAGTTGCCCACTGGATGTGGGTGTTCTGGCCTTTGTGATGAGCCCCTCAGGTCCCCGCCCAGCCTGTGTCCACCTGCACTAGCTGTGGAGGGGCCCAGCTGTCCCTGTAGCTGGGCAGAAGGGACACATACAGCAGCTGTGAGGTCCTCAGGAAGAAAAGGACTTCAAGTCGGGGGACATGGTAAGGATACAGAAAAGTTAAAAAGATTGGAGGATCTCAAGCTGGCTTCCCCAGCTTCCCCAACCCTCACCTCCCTGTCTGTGAGAATCCTGCCCTTTGGGGGACCTGAAGTCAGACAAGTGCTCTGTCCAGCTTCTGTCTCTGGGTGACTTTGTTTTCCTTGGGCACATCCTTGTGCCTCCCTGGGCCTCAGCTCCTCCTGTGTAACAGGGTACAGGATGGATGGGACAAGACGTGAGAACCCCACACTCACCAGCTCAGACTGGGAGTGGAGGGTCCCCAGGCTCCCTCACAGTTCCTGCAGGTCACCCACCATCCAACCAGGCCCCAGGCAAAGCTCAGCAAGTCTCAGAAAGACCCGCAGGTGAGAACTTGGCCTGGGTCACTTACTAGCCATGTGACTTTGGACAAGTTAACCTAGCTCTCAGAGCCTCCGTTTTTTTATTTATATTAAGCAAAAGGATGTACCAGATCCTTAGCACTGTGCCTGGCCCACAGAAAATCACTGCATTTTAATTTCTTTCTCTACAGTCGCCATATTTGTTTTGATAATTAAATAGTTCTGTTTTTGCAGACGCCGCATACCAACTTGGCCTTTGTGTATAGGGGTTTGCATGTAAGGTATCTTTTTATACTTCATGTTCTGTAGTTTCTACGAGATGTAAGACCTGTGAAAATGAGGACTCCGAGTTCTCCGGTCCTGCACTTTAAACACAGACTGTGTCCAGTTGATATTTATTAATGATTCCTCCTAGAAAGCATAGCGCAGATTCTGAAAATGGTGAAAAACATTTCCTTCTACTTGCTCAGGGATTGGCTCCCCTCCTCCCCTCCACTGTCCCAAGATAGGGGACGTGTGGACGGGGAGGGAGAAGCCCTGCTCTCTGTCCTTTGCCTCTCAAGACACTTGAGCGATTTTGTAGTGTTGGTGTTTCTGGCCGTCCCCATGCTTTGCCATCTGTCTGCCAAGGCCCTGCTGTACCTCTGGGCATCACAAATTTGGACCGGGTCATTCTTGAAGCCTGAGAGACCCATCACACTACCCTGGGATGGAAAGGTTATAAATTCCAGGCTGTTGACTCCAAGGCACCAGATACTGTCAGGAGGACTAAGCATTTTGCAGCTGTCACAGAAAATGCAAATGTGCTTAAGGTGGTGCTGGCCAGAATCGCTCCGCATTGTCGCCTCCGCTCTGCCTTTGAAACGGAGCCTCCCTCTGCTTCTTACTGAAAAGAAGCTTCCTCTGTACACTTATGCACAGCAGCACACTTGAAAGGTAAGGCGCTCTGCTCTCCCTGCCCTGATGGTAACGGGAAAAGTCGCCACCACAGGCTGGCCCCGACCGTCAATTGTGTTCCTTCTCGAGCAGATACATAATCCGTATTTAAATCTCTTGGCAGTCAGTCATTAGTTTTTTCCCCTCCCTACATTCCTTTCTTCTTTGACGAGAACAAAGCCTGTCTCCCCTCTGCTCTGCTCCTTGCTTCTTCCTCTCTCCCAGGAAATCTCTGTCTCACTTTCATCCCCCGAGAAGGAAGTCACCCAAATGTTATCCTTCCCTACCTGCTCAAAGATGAAGATCTCCATTCTTTGTACCTTAACATCCGTGCTCAGAACTCACAAATACGTGGTGGCCCAGGTCCTGGGCTCTGCCGAAGGTATTCAAGCGATAATGCGGGGGCCCTGCTAGCGAAGGACCCCTCACTTGGCAGCTCCTCCTCCCAGCTCTTTTAGGGGCCTTTCTGGAGAAAGGAAGGATTGGACATATGGTAACTCCGGTGGAATTTTATTCTTGTTAAAGCCCTTTGAAGTTCCTTTCTTCTAACACCACCCCCTCTTACCCTCACCTCTTAGATGTAGCGTATTCTATTATCAGGATTGTTGAAGTCAAAGTTATGGGAAAACCAACCTGAATGGCTGTGAAACAAGTCTTTGATTCAGAGTCAAACAAAAGTCCATTTCTACCCAATATTCTAGACTTCTAAGAAATAAACCATGAATGTAAGCTTTTTAGCACCATAGGGGTATAAAGAATTTTAAATTTAGTGAGTTTTCCCTGCTTTTTGGACCCTAAAGCCTTCTGGATTTGGGTTGGGAGGCAGATAGCAAGCATTTCTTGAACTCCTAGTATGTGGTAGGCTGGTATACAGGCATCATATATGCAGTTCTCATTCTTGTAAGAGTCTAATCAGGTTGATTTTATCACTGTTTCACGTTTGAGAGAACTGGATGAGCTGGGACCCGAGACAGCCTGGTCTCGCTGCCCTGACTCCAGAAACTGAGCTCTTCCCACGGTCGTCTGGCACCCTGGGGCCACTGTCTTCCGTGGAAATATTCCCCGGTATCCAATGGCTGAGGAGGGGAGCCTGGAAAAGGAAGGAGGGCATGCCACTTTTTAAAAGACAGGTTTTGTGGCATAATGACGGTGGGTCCAGTGGAGGTGGGACCATTCAGGAGGCCACTGCACTGTCATAGATCAAGCCAGTGGCGCTGAAGGTCTGAAGCTGGGGCTGGAGAGGAGGGAACAAAGACAATGGGGGGGATCTTGGGGCTTGGTGGAGGAAGGCTGGGTGGGAAGCTGAGAGGGTCTGAGTAGCATGGATGGAGGAGGTGACCACAGATCTCTGTGTGTATGTGTGTGTGCACGTGCACAAGGGCTCACTCCTGTTCTAGACAAAGTGGAAAAGTAAATGTGGAGTGGGGAGAGTCATGTAATGCTTTCTCCAGCTTGTGGTTTGAGTTGTGTGACTTTGGAGATTATTTATGCTGTTTAAAAAGAAATTCAGAGTTTGCAATATTAAAGAGCTTGCCTTGTCTATGAATTTCACTCTTAGAGTTAGTTAAGATTTTTTCTTTTTTTTTTCCCTTTAGGCTTGCTTAAATATAGTCTGTCATCCTTGGGAATCAGAGACCATACTTCCACCCTCTTTCTAGTCATTTCTGCGAGTAATTTTTATTTATTTTGCAATGTCATTAGGGAGTACTGGCAAGGGCCTAACCAGGTTCTGAGGTTGAGTGTGCTTTGCGGTCGATGTTGTTACAGTGATACATTTTGACGTTCTTTAAAAAACTCTCTAACCGTTGGCCTGAACCTCCAACATGTACACAGCCTATAAATATTTGTGGAATAAAAGTGAGTAAGTGTAATCAGCATCCTTTATTTAGATGTGGAAGTCACAGAATGGATTGAAGACACAAGTGTCTGGTAAGGAATAATCAGTGAAGATCCCAGAAAATACCCTTCTGATTCTGGTGGACCTACCTGTGTAAAGACTGAGCTCTTAGTAACTACTAAGACAGCGCTCTGGAATTGCCTGTTTACTGTGGAAGGACTTAGCTTGGAGGCGATGGTTAGCACCTCTGGCCATTTGGGTTTGTAGGCACCCAGTGGAATGGACCACGTGGGTGGCAAAATGCAACATGCGAGGGTGTTTGCAAAAACCTAAAACGGTGTAGGGATGGTACTAAATTTGAGAGCATCAACTGAAATTAATATGCTAGACCGCCGTGTTGTTTTGCGGTCAGTCTTGGAAAATTGGTTTTAACAAAGTCTCCAGATCATCATCAAGGGGCAAAGGATAGGGTATCAGAACCACTCAGAGGGGCTTTTAAACATGTATGATGTCGATGGAGCAGGCTGTGTACATTGCGGGGGGCCTTCCCATTCAGTTTGCTGTGAACCTAGCACTTCTTGAAAACTTCTACAGAATAGTCTCTTGTTGTCTTTTAAAGTTATATTAACTTATGTTAACTTTAAAGCTCTATGTAAAGTGGTATACATGTGAAATCACTGCCTTACTTGAACCACGGCTGTCGTGGTGGGGGTGAGGGGTGTTTACCTCTCTGTACTGTGCCACAGGAAGCCATGCTGAGAAGTGCTGCCCTGCAGCCCAGAACGTTGGAGCAGGAAAAACCCTAAAATCACCCTGTGCAGTGTCCTGCCTATGGGGTACTGCAGTGAGCAGTTTGCAGAGACATTGAGACTGCTTTCCAGCATGCCTGAAAGTCTTCCACGGTCAATGAGTTTGGGAAATGCAGCTCATTAACTTCTTTGTAGTGAGCTAATTCAGATGTTTTGCACATTTTATTAAAGGCACTTGGGGGGAGGGCACACCCTTATCAACATATTCCGAGGAAGACCGATTTGGGAAAAAGTAATCTAAAATAGGGTGTTTCAGCGTGTCGGTTGCCACTTGCTAATGGGCTGTGAAATCAATTTAGGGGTTGCAGCTGACTTTTCTTTTCTTGTGTGAGCTCAGTCATAATGAAAAGTCTATTTCTTTCTATAGATGATGGCCCCCAGACTTTGGAGAGTGCGGGTCTAATTCAGGTCCTCGGTTCTGTAAGTGAAAATACTGACATGAGTCTCAGGATCACATGGGGGGTCGGTGACATAGAATCTGAGTCCACACTCTCTTCAACCTACACAGTTGCCCAGGCAAATTCATAAACCACCCTCAGAGTTCAAAAGCAGCACCGCTGGAAGCAAAGGAATGGACAAACTCCTGTGGTTGATAACGTACAATAGAGTACCATTCAGCCCTTACAAAAAGGGATGCACTTCTAATGCAGGCTGCAACGTGAATGAGCCTTGAAGACATTATGCTAAGTGACATCAGCCAGATCCACAAGGGACAGATACTAACGTACCTGAGGTTCCTCGAATGGAGACAGAAAGTTGGTTAAAAGTTACCAGGGGCTGAGGCCAGAGGAGAACCGGGAGTCAGTGTTTATTTAATGGGTACAAAGTTTCTGTTTGGAAAAGTTCTGGAAGTAGATGGTGGTGATGGGTTGCCCAGTATGTGAATATACTCAGTGCCACTGAATCATGCGCTTAAAAAATGGCCAAAATGGCAAATTTAGGTTATGTGCATTTTATCACATAATTTTTTAAAATCCAGGCACAGAAGAACAGTAATAATAAAAGCAACATGGCGGTTTTTTATATTTACTTATTCAAAACGCTGTGTTCCTTTTATATGTATGTATGTGTGTATGTGTGTGTGTGCATGTGTGTATGTGTATTTACATGTTTACGTGTAACACAGTGTTTCTTTAGACAGGACTTGTTGTCCATCTAACATCCATTCATTCCTTTGTATCTTCCCCCGTGTGGGCCAGGCCCAGGCGCTGGGCATTCTGAGGCCAACAAACAGGCTCCCTGCCCTGAGGGGTCCTTGAGCAGAGGGTGGCCATAGTGTGGCCTTGATCCCAGAGTCCCTGGCAGGCGGTGGCGCCGACATTCCCACAGGTGACACATTTGACGGCAGCAGGTCCCACTCAGCACATGACCTTTCCTGTGCTAATCGCCCTGATTTTCCGGTGTCTGCAGCATTTGGATAAACCCACAACTTGCCTCTGAAAGGCCAAGCAGAAACATGTTTCACGGTTTTCTCTTGGTTTCGCCCTTTCGTCAGTTGGTCTTTAGCCCTGACCGTAGACAAATGGCCTTTTTCTCGATTTACTCCCCTCTCTCTTCACAACACCACCGGGCTTGGTGTCAACAGCAATTTCAGTGAAATGCTGCCACCCACAAGGTGGTTACCGTGGTTCCCTCTGTCTCCACTCCCTGCGCTTGCTTCATATGTTTGGGTATGAGAACCACAGGGATCTGGTGAACCAGAAACGAGGCAGGGGTGGCTGGATGGCGGGAAATGGGCACGTGTTTCTTCCTTGGCGCTGGCTGAGGTTTTTCAGACTCCTGATGCTAGGCAGTTTCTGCCCACGAAAGCTGCAGCAGATGGGAGTTGCCTGTTGGCGCTGCCTGAGGACGTCGGGGGTTTCTCACCATCAGGCAGGCACCCTTTGGCTTCCGGTCCCTGCACAGGTGTTGACAGACGGCAGGGCTGTGCCTGCGGCTGCCCCGCTGGCATCTCTGCGGGCCTCGGGTTGGCATCTACAATAAAGGGAACCAGGAGAAAATGCCTCTCACCCAACCAGGGAAGAAGGTACTTACTTCTCTTGGTTTACTGGGAGTTACAGAAGTGCTGCAGAAATCGTTTATTTTGATGTCACATTGGAATTTGCCACAAATGAGGGGGAGGCAGGGTGGCTGCTAAAATCTTCCAGAATTGGGGCAACACATCATAACAATACCCTAAAAAATGTTCAGCATAACCTTGTGAGTTTGAAGGCTTACTCAGGCCCTATTGGGGTGGGGGGCGGCACTGTCCTGTGCATGGTGGCTTGCTTAGCGTCATCCCTGGCCTCCACCCACCACATGCCAAGGCGCCCTGTCACTAGAGATGATCAAAAACATCTCCAGACGCCATTAGATGTTTCCTGAAGGGGCAAAATCACCCCTGGCTGAGAACAGTAGGCAAGCCCCAAATACCTTCTGCTGTGTTCTGAGTTTTCAGCGTGGAGGACTTTGTCAGTTGTTATTCTGGAAATAAGTAATGGGTAAAGGCTTGGGTTTTTCTTCTTTGTTGGAGTCGAGTCCTGCTTTATTAGCATAAAACTCGGATCTTGAAAGTGTGTGACAGTGTCACCGACTGGGAACAATGAATACCTCGCCCTGGTGTCCGAGTGGCCCCAGTACAAGTGCAGGGGGCGTGTCTTGGCGATGGGTGTTCAGTTGTGAGTCCGGGTTTCATGTGTCTGTCGGAGGTTTGCATTGTGGTGGAGGTCTGGGGCCCCTCTCGTTTCTTCTGCGTTGCTGCTTCTCCGGGTGCTGAGGTTCTGCGTGGCTGTTGAGAGAATAGGAACCAGCCGGTGGAAGCTGTTGAAGCGTGCATCAGCAGCACCTACGGCCACATGTCCTCTTCTGTGCTGCTCGCACGGCTGAATGCTGTGAGCAGGTCATTTGGGTCCTCTCCTCGTCTCTCTCCCTCCTCTAAACGGAGGATGAGATTTGCTCTTCATCTTACTCAGTGGCCGCGATGTGGCCAGTGCGTCTGTGGAGCTCACCTCCCGGATCGCCGTCTGCTGTTTGAGACCACGGTGTTCCTGTGGTTTGATTACCTCTCCCAGAGCCCCAGGTGGATTCTCACGTCTTATTTTCTGAAAAGCAGGTTTTCTGTTTTCTTCCCCAAGGCGGGGTTCACTGGAGTTGTTTCTTTATTCATTCCTCCAATGTCGTGGAAGCTCCTGTGTGTCATGCTTTGTGCAAGTCACTTGGGGACATTTAGATAACTAAGCCAGGTTTCCTATCACACTCTAATTAGAAAGATGGGTTTATAAATTATAAAATGAGAATTGTCTTCTGCTGTCTTTACAACGTGCGAAGGTGCGACCTTCCTGCCTGCTTAGAAACCCTTCTTGAGCGCCGAGGGGCTGGCATGGCGAGGACGAGTTTGGGTATAAATGTGCTGCCAGTGGGAGCACTGCTCTGGGGGTCTGCAGACGTGGGTTTGTGCGCGGGCCCTTAGCTGGTCACCTCATCCTGCTGGGCCTCCTTCCTAGGTTTGTGAAGCGCTGTGTGTGAGCTAGTGCATCTCTGACAGCCCTTCTGACTCCGGCAGTCTGCGCTTATTACAGTAATAATGATGTTGTAATTTTTAACACTATTACAATATGTTTAGAGCTAGAAACCTCACAGTTAGCCAGTCTTTGTGCAGAGGGTTTATTGTAAGTGTTTCAAATGGGTTCCCTGCTCACTTGGGCCTGGTGGGGGGACTTGCATGACTCCGCTAAGGTCAGAGGCCCCGAGCCACCCTGAGTTCCCATTTAAGGAGCACACCAGGAGTCTGACAGATTGAAACAGATGTCTTGCCCTGAAGCTTCGTAAGAAAAGTACCACCTCTGCACAGACCCGTCAACTTCAGGGGGCTCCTTTCCACAGGCCTTGTGAGTCGCGATGCCTTTTACCAGCATCTTTCTGTCCAGCCACAGAATTAATATATAAACTCATTGCGTCAAGGTTACCCATTGCTTCCACCTGAAGCTGTAGGTCAGTTTGCCGTCCAGTTTAAACCTGTGACACCCGTCCCTTCTGGGTCCTGTGTGCTCCACCTGCGTTGTGGCGGGGCTGCAGCCACAGTTGTGACAAGGGATGCTGGTCAGGGGTATGAGCCGTAGCCATACACAGGTCACGTAGTGATGGGAGAGAAGTGCTCAGAGCAGTCTTCTCTCTTTCTCCAAGAAACAGCCTGTTTGTGAACATTTCAGCTGTGGTCCTGCAGGTGAATCTCACCTTCTCCAGAAAAACATCACGTGATCTTTCACTGTGCCGTAGACTGATTTCCTGAATCACCTGGAGGACACTTGGCCGCTGTTGCCTGGCACTGGGGTCCTGTGTGATCATGTACTCTTTCTCTTACAAGATCGTGGTCATGTACAGCCGTGATTGTGTTTAATCACCTGGAAAGACCCCGCGGCCCAGGTCTGGCTGTGTGTTTGTGTGTGTTAGGTACGCAGTAAACTCTGGTGGAATGGGTGGGTGGATCCAGTATCAGACACTGAGAAGCTCTCTATAAAACAGTCGTACAATTGGACTGAATTGTAAGCACTTAAATATTTCACAGTTCTCTAGTTGTCCTACTGAATGCCATTCACTATGGGTTAGAAAATGAGATGAGGCTGTGTGTGCACACACAGGAGTGTACGTACTTGCTGGTTAGCTCGAGTGCCTTGGCACTTTTCGCTGTTTTATAGCTCAGGGTCTGTCTTTTTTTTTTAAGCAATGTTTACTATTTCTGGCCATTATGTACACTAATATAAAAATTTAATTACACCCTTTCTTTTCAATTAATTATTACAGCCCTGTTTGTTTGCTCTGTCGACAGAGCCTACATTATGGGAACAGGAGAGATCAATTTTCTATCACAAAACTCATTGCTTTTGACCACAGTCCAGTGTGTTTGTGAGTGTGTGTACCACTCTTGGTGACGTCCCAGGTGGTCAGAGGATTATGGGTTGTGAAATGGGCGCGTATTCAAGGAGCCTCAGAAGAAAGAGCCTTCGGAGCCAAGAGGAGCGTTGCCTTGCTCGCTGTCCTGGTCAGAGTAGCATGTGAAGCAGAGATGAAGATCTGTGCAACTCTTGGAGATCGAACATGTCCACGTGTCTCACTCATTCCTCATTGTTTAATCTTTTCTTAAGCGTCTAGAATTGAACTTAGGTATAGAATCCACCTGGGGTTCTGGCGTAGGAGAGGTCCTTTATTTCACAGCCCCAATAAAGAAGGGGAATGTCCCAGGATGGCGGGGACCTGCAGTCCTGTCTCCCTTTACCTCTGGGGCCCACGCAGTGCCTGGCACATGGTAGGTGTTCTGTAAGTATTTGTTGAGTGAGAATCCGTGACATCAATAGGTTATTTTGTTTTTTCCCATTGATGACAGTGTTTTCTGGATTAAAGGCACTCTGTGCCCATGTCTCTAAGTCTCCATGAATAACGCCTTGGGCCGGGGTGCTCTCCAGTATTGGGAGGTGCTCCCATACCCATCTTCAAGAGCTGCAGCTTCCATATCAGGGGCAGGGGGCTGGCCTGCTTCCCAGGAGGCACAGGGAATGCCCAGTGCAGCTCATACAGCCCCGAGGGACAGGGCATGAGCTTGGGCATCACACACCTGGCGCAAAGCCACCTGCCACTAGCTCTGTGACATTGGGGCAAGTAGCATAACCTCTTCTGTTGTCTGTTCACTGATCTTGTAAATCTGGACAAGTCACCCCGACCATCCAGAGTGGGTGGGGCGTATTAAACACAGTAGCAGGTGATGTCCTGTATGCTGAGCTATGCTTTAAATGTGTCCATTTATAATTCCTTTACCTTTAGTGCTGTGTTGCTTTTATGGATATGGTGGTTCTTCACTTGCCTTGGAACTGAGTGGTTTGCCTCTTACTCTTGCATGAAGTGGGGAGAATAGGAGAAGGGGTCCCGAAAACTTCGGTGCATTGGTGCTTTAAGGAATTTGTGATGTGGTGCAGAGCTGGCAGCTAAAGCATCAGTGTAGGAGAGACTGTGTGCTGGGGTGGACGAGAGAGCGGCAGCTCCAGGGGCAGTACTGTCCAGTGGGACTCTCTGTGATGTGGAAAGTGCTCTGTATCTGTGCTGTCCAGTGCACGACCACTCACTACATGTGGCTACAGAGCACTTGAGATTCGGCCAGTCTGACTGAGGAGCTGAAGTTGAAGTCCATTTGATTGTAATTTGAATGTACATGACTAGCAGTTGGGACAGCATGGCTCTGAGGCCCAGTGAAGACTCCAGGGCTGTCACAGGCAGCATCTCCTGGGAGCTGGGAGAAGTACAGAGTCTCAGGCCTCACCTCGACCTACTGGATCAGAACCTGCTTGTTAATAAGATCCCCGAGTGGTTCGTGTGCACACGACCATTCAGCAACCCTGGGCCGGCCGGCATTTGCGCTGTTCGGTGTTGTCCGTGGGCTCTGTGCAGCTGGGGGGTCGGTGCAGGACGGAACCTCAGGGCCCAGGCCCCGACTGTCGTGTTTGTCTTCTTGGCGGCTCGCACACCTGCAGTGGTTTCCAGGGGCCGTGCACGCGGATCTCTGCATCACTGTCCTTAAGACGGCAAAGGAAAAGTTCTCTAGCTTTTAGCTCAGGATTAAATGCTATTTTGTTTATTCTTCCACCTAAATTTCTTAATCTCTATTCCCAAGTTTTCTCCCCAAAGGTTGGTCTCCATGATCCTCCCATTCATCTCATTATAACTTTGTTTTTCCCTTCGAACTCCTTCACCTTAAATTGGTAAAGATGTCAGTGTACACGCATGCATACACGCGTGCGCACGCGTGCACGCGCGCGCGCACACACACACACACACACACACTTTAGATGTTTCGAGCCCAGTCGGTGTGTTCAGTTTGTGGTTAGCTTAATGCTTTCACTCTGGCTAGCGATAAATATTTGAAAAGGGTAAATGGCATTTTCTCTTCAAGTGAAACCAGAGAACTGTCTCCTACCTCGCTGGACGTATTAATCCTTTCTCTTCTGTAGTGGTGCTTATTTAACTGGTGGAAACACAGACAAAGCTGCGCAGTGCTTTGACGTGGGGCAGCCAGAGCACGTTGGCTAATGTGGATGTGCTCAGGGCTCATCGGTGGCAGTCCGAGCTGGGGGTTTCACTCTTCATTTTCATGGAAACGTTTCATCTTGTCCCCTTTTAGGTCTCAAATGGCTCACAGACATGGTGTGATGGTGTCTCTGTACCAGGTGTTGCCTATATGATGTCAAGAGTAGGTTGTAGATCTTCAAGGTTTGCATCTGGAGATCTTCCAAGGGCCCTGTGAGGAAACTGAGGCAGCAGGCTAAAAGACATGATAGCAGGGTTCTGTGCCCCTGTCGTGCGCCCCTCAGACAAGGAGCCCCCGGTCACGGTGCCAGTCAACGATGGAGCCAAGATTTAGCCTCTGGTAGTTCAACCCCAGGGTATACATGAGTGTGCACGCTTCATCACCGTGCGCCCGCCTTTTCTCTCTGCCGGGAACGGGCTCACCCCATAGCCGCTGTGCTTGCTTCTCCCGACTGTCGTGGCCACAGCTTCAGGTCCTCTGTCCTTCGGGTCTTTTCTGAGATGGCGCCTTTCACAGCTGCTCCATCAAGAATAGTGCAGACAGCAAAGGAAACGTTCTCTAGCTTTTACACATGTGCGTGCACACACACACACACACACACGTGCGCGTGTGCGCACTGCTGTCCTTCTCTATTCCCAGTGCTCTTCTTTAATTTTATGTTAGCCCTTATTATCACCTGCATGTTACATTTTTTACAAAAGTTTAGTTTTAGAGAGAGGGGGAAGGGAGGGAAAAAGAGAGGGAGAGAAATGTCAGTGTGGGAGAGGAACATCGATCAGTTGCCTCTCCAATGTGCCCCGACTGGGGACTGAACCCTTAACCCAGGCATGTGTCTTGACTGGAAATTGAACCAGTGACCTTTCGCTTAGTGGGGTGATGCCCAACCCACGGAGCCAGACCAGTCCGGACGCATCTGACATCATTATTTGTACGTCGCTTGAGAGCAGAGACTTTGTATTGTTCACTGCTGTATCTTCCAGGTCCAGAGCCCTGCCCAGCCCAGCACTAGGTAAATATTTTTGACTGAACCAAGGAATGAATGAATGAATGAATGAATGAATGAATGAGTGAGTTAGTGGGTGAGTGACTCCAACCTGGACAGCTGCTGTCACCTGCCACTTGGCCTGTGCTGTGCATCTTTCCTGCTGTGCTCCCCGCAGCCTCCAGAGTGATCCCTCTGTGACCCCTCTGTGACTTCTGCCTGCCCGACAGCTCCTTCCAGAGGTGTCCTTGTTTTGATGGCTCCTGACTGCCTCTTAGTCCCCTTCTCAGCTGCACTGAATTTCCTTTATTCCTTTCACCACGTCACACCACGCCTCTTTTCTCTGTCCTTCCCTCCACGACCCTGCAGGCCAGGGCCCTGTGTTCTCCTGTGGCCCACGCTTTGTCTCTGTGGCTTTCACACATCACAGCCATCTCGTCCTCAGTCAACTGGGAGTTTTGTGAGGGCAGGAACCTTCTCTCTCTTGCTCCCACCCACCCTGCCTCCACCTTCGGGCTCAGCGCCCAGCCAGAGTAGGCACTTAGAGCCTGTGTACTGGACGGTGAATGAGACCACGTAATTCTATGGGGAGATCCACACAGAAGTTTTTGGAAGCAGGTCTCACTTCTCTGGAATTAAGTGTTTCTTTGGTACCACGAGGTCTTAGTGTTCAAACTGTGAGATTTAAAGATAAAATGCTTCCTGCTAATTCTTAGCAGTTGCCCTGTAAGAACAGAGCCGCTATGGGGCCCTGAACCCTGGCACACTGTCCCCCATCCATCGGGGAGCAAAAGCTGAGGCAGCCATGACCCTGGCGCCCGTTAGTCCTCAGATTACCCAAAGAGGATTGCAGTCCTGGGGCCAAAGGAGTAGGGAGTGGGTAAAAGGATTTGAAATGAGATTAAAGGACCTAAGAGCTCCTTGCTTTTTGTCCAGGAAATAATGTGCCAGTTTTCTTCAAGGCAGCAAGACAATCTCGTTTCGGGCCTGGAGTGGTAAATCAATGTCCCAGGGCTCTTCAGACACTTAAAAAAAATTTTTTTTTTTTTTTAAAAAGGGAGAAGAAAGACAAAGATGGGAAAAAAAACAAGGGTTCATAAAAGGTCTCTAAACAAATAAAATTGAATGCATGATCTATTAAGAGCATACAAAGACAGCCTCCCCTTAAAGATCATCATACGTGGTCCGTGCCCGTTCAAGCCCGTCTAGAAAGTGAATGGGCCATGTGATCGGAAGGCAGTTTCTTTATTTTGACCTGTGGACAGAAGGGTCATTTTCCCCCTGGACCCCAGCTCCCTCCATGGGAGATCATTCATAAAAGCACTGCAAGTTTGGCTGGGGCTGAGTTAGAATCAAGTTTGGGTTCTTGCCACCATTTGTAGTGGGTTTTATAGCCGCCATAACAATTCTCTTAATGCTCTAAAGTCTTTTTCACTTTTGATGCTTCCTGGAGGTATATTTCGTTTGGCTCTTGGCCCAGGTGCCTCTTATAATCCTAAATCTTCGTTAGCGTCCTCTTCCTCACACTGTTGGCCTCCCTGCCTTCTCTGAAGTTTTTATTGATGGGACGTGGCTTTTTGCCAGTGGGGGAGTGAGCTTTCCTATTCCTGTTCCTCTGGGTATGACGAGGGAGGCTCCGGGGATCTGTCTCACTGCTGATAATACCTGAGGCCCCCCTGGTACGCTGGTAGGGGATTAGCTGACTCACTGAGCTATGTGAGAGCAGACCACCTGGTCTGAAACTCACCTCTAAGGCTGTCAGGTTTACCCCACCCCCAGCAAGGGGAGCAGTTGTAGGTGATTCCGAAGAGAACATTGGAGAGGTTCTTTCTACCACGGCACCCCGAGTTAACACGAATTTTGGGAAACCCAGAGAGACCCTGGTTACAAAATGTAACTGCCAAGTCTTGTGTTTGAACACCCTGTGTTAAAAATGTATGCTGGGTCTATGGGACTATATTCTGCCACATTTCTGTTAGATTATTCTGAATGAAGATGGTGTGTTGGAGGACATCCCGTTTTGCCTTTCCATGTCCAGTTTGTAATTATGTGGATGTAAAATGTGTGTGCATTCTCGAGGGGCTGCAGGAAGTGATTGTTTTGAACAAATCCCCAGTAGAAGCTTCTGACTTGCCCCCTTAACAGCGAAATCATCTCTCTCCCCCCGTCCCCCTGACGCCTGCCAATGTGTTTTATTTGAGGATGAGGGCTAGCAGCATATCAGTTAATTAAAGTTTTAATTGTGTTTGATTGTACAGCAGATCTACTGTTTATTTACCTTAGTAATGAAAGGCAAAGTGTCACCCGCTTCTAGCTCACTGTCTTACTGGATAGCCAGGAGAGCGAAAGCAGCCCCCAGACCCCCTGGCCCCGCCCTGCCTGGAAGTTGTATTTGCTGTTTGGTTCTGATGTTATTTTCATAGCTGAGAACGGTGCTGATTTAGGGTTTGTTCCCTGAACATCACTCACGAACTGCTCTAAAGTCTAACGTTTGCGTCCTTATATATCGGATATAAAATAGCTCCTGTACTCTTCCTTCTGTGCAGAAAAGACTTGACAGAGCAGGCATGAGACTGCTTCCTAGAAAGTCCTGCTTGCGAGCTTGGCCCTTGGCTGGTGGTATCTGGAGACTTGGGTTGTGCAAGGTTTCCCACCATTCTCAAAAGTGAGAGTGGGAATGATTCACTCTGTGTAGAAACGACGGGATCTGCGGGAGAAAGTTGGAATTTGAAAACGCGCTAGACTGAGGGTGCCCCCCTGTGCAGTGCCCCCCGTGACCATCTTGGGCATTGACTCTTGGATGCTCCCCGTGGACAACACTTCACTTACTGTCACCACCCATTGCTGGAGGGATGAAGCACATCTTGTGTGACGGCACTGGGGAGGACTCTTGGAGGCGTGTGCCTGCTTTTCTCCCAACCTCACCCCGCGTGTGCGGATTGCACCGTGAATCCTTTAGCTGAAATCAGTTGATTGCCGTGAACGCGTCTATGCTGCGTGCTGAGTTCTGAGAGTTCTGGTGAATCACTGCATCTGGGATCTCGGCACACCTTCCAGACCTGTTCTCTCTCTCTCTCGTGACTCTTTTTCCTTTTTATTGAATGTATTGAGGTGACATTGGGTAGCAAAATTAGGTAGGATGCAGGTGCATAATTCTACATCATCTGGCCACCACTCAAGTCAAGTCTTCATCCATTACCATCGAGTTTTTCTATCTTGGCAGGTCTTTCCCTTGAACTCTGTATCTATAGTCAGAAACCTCAGAATTGTCTTTGATTCTTCCCTTGATTCTGCCACCAGATCCTGTTGATTTTGCCACAGAAGTGTCTGGAATCCAGCCTACCTATAGCCCTTGCTGCTAGCCTGGTCAGGGCGCATACTACCTCAGCTTTCCTATCTTGTTTCTCTGTCTCGACCCTCCACTGCAGGCCGTCTTTCTGTCACCTTACTCCGAAACCTAGGTTGAGTTACTGTTACCGATAAAATAAAATAAAACACAAATGCCTCAGGTCGGCCTCCCGGGCCTTGGTTGAGCCTCACCTGGCTGTGGCGTGCCAAAGTGGTTAGATCTGTGTTGTCGGCTCCACACCCACCTGCTCTGCCATAAGCAAGTTATAACCTCTCTGTAGTCAGTGCCTGTATCTGTTTCTGAGGATAAAAATAATACTGTCTCTTAGGATTGAGTCAAGGATTAAATGAGTTCATGTTTTAAAATCCTTAGAACCATGCATGACACAGAAAAGGTGTTTGTTCAGAAACTGTTAACCGAGCTTATTTTTTATAATTATCTCCTGGTATTCTCCTATTCTCCCCTCTGAGCTGTGAGCCACCCCCTGACATTGTGTCTGGCTGTGGCTCCTTAATAGTCAATTGCTGGCTGGCTGGATGGATGAATGGATGAGAAAGGGAGCGGGGAAGGGAAAGTTGGTTAAGACATGGTTTATACTCTCAAGAAGCTTATTAGGAGTCCAAAGCTCAAGGCAAGCAGCTAAAGAGGTTCAGGTGAGGTGTTTTGCTGGGCAAGGAGAAACTCTTCCTTCTTCCGGCTGTGAAAAAATTCCACCTAGACTACAAAACAAACATCACCCAGAACCATCAGAAAATCGAGCTGTATGGAAGTCCAACAACCGAAGATTTAAAGAAGCCACATTCATCCAGATGGGCAGGAGGGGCGGAGACATTGAGAGAGGCGTAGAGAGGCACGGAGCCACAGGAGTGGCACTGAGAGGCAGCGGAATGGGCGCTCCCACAATTCATGTGTGGTAGATAAAAATAGGGAGGGATTCCTCAGGAGCAAGGGATCCCAGCCCTAAAGCAGACCACCCAGCAGCTCAGGGTTCCAGCACCAGGAAGATAAATCCCCTTAACTTCTGGCTATAAAAACCTTTGGGGGTTGGGGTGGTGGAAGACTGCTGGGTTATCAGGTACTCCTCTTAAAGGGCCCAGGCAAAGTTAGGACTTACTCAGACCCACCCAGCCTGGAATTTGGCACTAGGGCAACAGCTGGAAGGGCACAAGTGGCATGCAGGGAGACAGTGAAGTAACTGGAAACAGGGTGAGTGCTAGGAGACAGTTTCCTCCCGGGCAAACCTCCAGAAGCCAGGCAGCAGCATTGTCCCCTCTCTGAGCCTTCCACTGACACAGAGCCACAAGGTGGTGAAACAGGTTGTCCTGCCCTGGTGATCATCTGAGGCTCTGCCCCACACAATTTACGGGTCCACTCTTCTACAGTACACCACACTACTCAGACAGGGAGTCAAAGCAGCTCTACCTAATACACAGAAACAAACATGGAGAGGCTGCCAAATTGAGGAGACAAAGAAATATGGCCCAATTGAAAGAACAGAACAAAACTCCAGTAAAAAAATTAAATGAAATGGAGATAATCAACCTATCTGATGCAGAGTTCAAAGCTCTGGTTATGAAAGAACTCATGAGTATAGCAACAGCATAAAAAAGACTCAGGCAGAAATGGAGGTTACATTAAGTGAAATTTTAAAAAAATATACAGGGAACCAACAGTGGAGGTGATAAAACTGGGAATCAAATCAACAATTGGGAACATGAGGAAGAAAAATGAATTCAATCAGAACAGCAAGAAGAAAAAATAATTCAGAAAAACAAGGATAGACTAAGAAGCCTCTGGGACATCTCCAGACGTACCAACATGTGAAGGGGTGCCAGAAGGAGAAGAGCAGGAGCAAGAAATTGAAGACTTATTTGAAAAAATAATGAAAGAAAACTTCCCTAATTTGGGGAAGGAAATAGGCATACAAGTCCAGGAAGCACAGAGAGTCCCAAAAATGTTGGGCCCAAAGAGGACCACACCAAGACACATCATAATTAAAATGCCAAAAGTTAAAGATAAAGAAAGAATCTTAAAAGCAGCAAGAGAAAAACAGTTACTGACAAAGGAGTTCCCATAAGACTGTCAGCTGATTTCTCAAAAGAAACTTTGCAGACAAGAAAGGACTGGCAAGAAGTATTCAAAGTGATGAAAGGCAAGGACCTACATACGAGATGACTCTATCCAGCAAAGCTATCATTTAGAATGGAAGGGCAAATAAAGTGCTTCCCAGATAAGGTAAAACTAAAGAAGTTCATCATCACCCAGCCTTTATTATATGAAATGTTGAAGGGACTTATTTAAGAAAAAGAAGATCAAAATTATGAACAGGGAAATTGCAACACATTCACAACTGTCAACAACTGAATCTTAAAAAACAAACCAAACAGCCACAACAGGAACAGAATCACGGAAATGGAGATCACTTGGAGGGTTATCAGCTGGGAGAGGGAAGAGGGAGAATGGGGGAAAAGGTGCAGGGATTAAGAGGCATAATTGGTAGGTGCAAAATAGACAGGGGGAGGTTAAGAATAGTATAGGAAATGTAGAAGCCAAAGAACTTATATATATATATATATGACCCATGGACATGAACTAAGGGGGGCAGATTGCTACAGGGAATGGGGGTATCAGGTGGAGGCGGGGCAAAGGGGAAAATTGGGACAACTGTAATAGCATAATCAATAAAATATATATTTTTTAAAAAGCAGCTTATTAGTTAGTTGGATATAAGGCACACTAATAGATTGACAGGACAAAGGGGACATGGATCAGTTTGTGGTGCGCCACGTAAGGAATTCAGAGAAGGGAGTGGTCTCTGTGGGGTGGGAAAGAAGACAAACCAAAGTGTTAAGCCAGGTTACCAAACTCAGGCTTTGCCACCATTTCAGGTCCCACAGAGACAGAGAAGTGTCGGGATTTGGTGTGCTTCTAAGAAACAATGATAAAAGTGAAGTCTTCCTGCGGGACCCTTAGACTCTACTCCTGCAGAAGCTTGTCTTTCTCTGGGGTGACATTTTGATCTACTTAACGGGGTGTGCTCACTTCCAAGAGTACAATCACTGTATAATGATTCCTGAATGCTTCTCTACAGGGTGTCTGGATTTCCTTCTGTCTCTCTGAGGTGGAAGGAACTCTCAGGTCAGGGAAATAGGTCACTGCCAGAGCTGCCGCCCAGGACCCCGGCCCCTAGAGCACGTCTGGGGAGGTGGGCTGGCTTTCACCAGGTCTTGCACCACTGAGTTGGTAGGAGGGGTAGGGGCGTGAGTCGGACGGGCTGTTCAGTGCAATGCAGCTGTCCCATGTGGAGCTGATTTTGGCCTGGGAGTGTCCCGGGAAACTGCTGGAAGCCAGAGTGCAGAACATGCTATCAAAATTGCTGTTCTGCTTTGCTTTTTGTGCAGTGGGCACCATCTGAGTCACCATAGGATGCTCCGTCTTGCAGCTGTGTCACAGTCTCAGGACCACGGTTTTTTGCACAGGTTCCATTGAGTAGAGCTTCGTATCATTTAGCTTCTGCTGTGTAACAAGTGTCCCCAGACTCAGTGGCTTAAGAGAAGAATTATCTCTTTGCTCATCGTTCTGTGTGTTGGTAGCTTGGGTGGGACTCAGCTTGGGTGGCTCGCCTCTGTTGATTGCTGTGTTTTCTGGGCTCACCATGTCTTTGGACATCAGTTGGGAGGGCGGGGACAGTTCTTTCCATGGGGTCTCATGTCCTTTAGGAAACGGTTCCAAAGCTTATTCACGTGGTGACAGAAGGGTTCCCAGCAACAAGAGAAAACAAGCCCCGTTTCGCAAGCCTTTTTCCAGTTTCTGCTTCCGTCAGATTTTCTAATGTCCCGTGGGCCCCAGCAAGCCACATGGCCAAGCCAGAGTCATTGTTGGCAGGGCCCAGCTGAGGGTGTGGATGCAGGGACGTGTGATTGTTGTAGGCTGTAACTACAGTCATCTACAGCAAAGGAGTTATCTAGGGTCTTGCCAGAAATTAAATTGTTGATGTTGTCAGCCCTCTTTGCCTTTCTCCTTCAGACAGAGTCACCTGGGATGGGTACGGTCAGTGGTTTTAGACACTCTGTTCCCCGGTCCACATCGGGACCCCTATCATTACTTTTCTCTATGACCAGCAACTCTGCAAAGGCTTAAGCCATCTGGCTCCAAGATTGATAGGCACGCCTCGTCCCAGAGGACCTACCAGGGGAGTGTGGCTGGGTCAGCACAAACCTGATGCTAATGCTAGAAAAGGAACTTCAAGCTGATCTCCAATAAAGCCAATGCCAGTACTTTTGATAAAATGACATCTGAAATCCCCCGCAGTGTTCTCAGCCTGCCCCAACCTGGGCTATGTCCTCCCTCTGTTCTTGAGCAAACATCAGCAGCTGTCCTTTGGGCACCTGACAGTGCCTGGATGACACTGAGGGAAGCAGAGCCACGGAGGAGAGTTTGGGGATGGCGTGAGACACTGGACACACAGAATCTTTAGCTGGCTTTGCTGCTGGGTGGATGACTTTGATCTTCTGGGCGAATGGAAGGGTGACTGGATTGCTTTTGTCCCAGTTCTAATAATCTGATTTTAAAATGTGTGTCTTTTTAGGGTTGTGCTGATGTGTTAGATGTTAATATTTAGCAAATATTATCAAAAGATGGCCTCATGACACACCAAGAAACAAGAATCGAGGGAGTGGTTTTGAGAACAGATGAGCATTTTCCTGCAGAGCTGGAATGAGGAGGGGAGGGGAGAAGAAAGATGGATGGTCTTTGGGGTCTAGAGTGAGGCTGGGTCCTGAGCCTGAAAGACACAATCACACCTCTCCTTGTTTGGCTGAGCCAGGAAAGGCACATGCAGGGACGATGGGGCATCAGAGAACCCCTACCAAGGAGAGGAGGAGGCTTCTGAGGCATGCTTCTCAGGACGATGACTTCTGCTGCAAACAGGGGAGAAGACTTCATGGGAAGCAAGGGTGATTTTCTGTTCTTCTCATCCGAGATTGTGATCGTGTCTCAGGGTGAGCAAGTTCAACGGTTAGGTTGACTGCCTGCACTTGGTGGGAACTGTCAAGGTGCTAGGTTGGCTGATTTCAATATCTTTGAGTGTGAAAATTGTCTGAGCGACCATGTGTGTGGAAAGCCTGGTATGGAAACCCAGTGGAGCTCCTCACCAACCCGTCCACCTCACATCTGTCTGCTTGGTGGTGGCCTCAGCGAGGGAGCCAGGAACTGAGCTCTTCCTGGCCGACATTGTGTCCCCCCGGCTTTGCGTGCTGCCAGGCACATATTAAGCACTTAAGAACATTTACTGAATGAACGACTCGAGAAAAGCTGGAAGGGGATTTTTGTTCACAGCATCTTTACATGGTAATTTTTACAGAATTAACCCTGGATGTTTTCATCAGTCCCAGAACAATGGCTGTTGATGCCTTTTAAGCTCTTTCGGTGGCAGCGAGATAAGAAATGAAAGGAAGCTGACAAACAAGTGACCAGAGTTAAATTTGTCCATGATTAAAAACAAACACACACAAACTGCCCAAAAAACCCATAATTTTATGTATTTATTTAGCAAAAAGATTTTATTTATTTATTTATTTATCTATCTATCTATCTATCTATTTATTTATTTATTTAGAGAGAGGGGAACTGAAGGAGAAAGAGAGAAATATCAATATGTGGTTGCCTCTTGCGTGCCCCCTACTGGGGACCTGGCCCACAATCCAGGCATGTGCCCTGACTGGGGATCGAACCGATGACCCTTTGGTTCTCAGGCTGGCACTCAATCCACTAAGCCACACCAGCCAGGGTTAGTAATTCTATTTTTATTTTTTTTTTAGAAACTGCCAATCTATTTTCCACAGTGGCTGTGCCATGTTACATTCCCAAAAAGAGTGCTCAAAGGTTCCGATTTCTCCCAGCTTCATCAACATTTGCTGTTTTCTGTTCTTTTGATTGTAGCCATCCTGATGGGTGTGAGATAGTACCGACATTGTGTTTTTTTATAAGATTTTATTTATTTTAGAGAGGGGGGAACGGAAGGAGAAAGAGAGGGAGAGAAACATCAATGTGTGGTTGCCTCTTACGTGACCCTTACTGGGGACCTGGCCCGCAACCCAGGAATGTGCCCTGACTGGGAATCAAACTGGCAACCCTTTGGTTCACAGCCCGCACTCAATCCACTGAGCTACACCAGCCAGGGCCCAAAATTTTATTTAGATTACCAGCCATTGGTAGTAGAAAAGTACACTATTTTTTGCAGTGTATTTCTGCTTTTCCAGGATTAAAGTAACTTTATTGTATTTTTCAGATTAGTAAGTAAATACATACTAATATACAGTGGTTAAACAACATACCAATCTAAAAAGTTTCATAAAAATACCCTTATTTCCAGGCTGTTAACTTTTATGAAAAAAAATTTTAAATTGTGTTAAAATACACATACTGTAGAATTTACCACCTTAGCAATTTTTAAGATGTAGGCTTCAGTGACATTAAATACATTCACGTTGTTCACCACCCCCACCCCCCACCCTGACCCTGAATACCACCGTCTACTTTCTGTTTGTTATGAATTTGACTATTCTAGGTAACCCGCATAAGTAGAGTCGTACTGTGTGTTTGTGTGTGTGTGTGTGTGTGTGTGTGGCTTATTTCACTTAGCATAACGTCTTCAAGGTTTATCCATGTTGTCAGAATTTCCTCTGTATGATATGCTCCATTTTTATATGTATATAAAAATATATAAATTTTATATATATATATCTTGTTTATCCATTAACCTTCTGGGAACCGCCGGCTTGGTTATTGTGAAGAGTGCTGCTGTGGATACGGATGTGGAACCTCGTTTAACCTGTCCCTTTGCCCCCTCAGTCTTTATTTATAAAAGGGATCATTCTCTGTGCTGCTCCATAATGTGCATTTTTACTTAACACTCTGCCAGGCACCTCTTCTCTTGTCGATTACTGTTGACACCAGTGCTCCTTTTTATTGTGCTCATAATGTACGTGCCCTTGTATGGATTTATCTATTTGTGGTCGGGCATTCAGGTTGTTTTGCATTTCTTGTTACTGTAACTGTGCCTCAGTAAACATGCTGAGACTCCTACCGTTGTCCCCTTGCCTCATAATAATCATCACAACAGTGAGGTCTGATGTTGGACTCTGCAGAAGCCAAGCTTGAGCTGGGGATTGGGTGTGAGTGACTTCCTATGGAGGTGTTCTCAGGAGAAGAGGGATCAGAGAGAGGCAGGCTGGGGAAGGGGCTCAGCAAAGAAGTCCTGACGTCTAGCCCTTTGCCTTATTGGAGCAAATCACGCTGATGGGGTTGTCCCCCTTGGGTCAGGGGCCGGTCAGCCACTTAGGCTCTGTTATTTCACAGGCCTCTCAGGGGCCCTCAGTCAAGGGCAGTTCTGGAGAAGGTGCTGGCTGTGAGCTGTTAGTACAGCCCTCCCTCAGCCTGGGATGGGGTGGTACAGTCCCTAGTTTGAGGCTGTGGGTAGGACATCACCACCAGTGATGATCACATATGTGGTACCTTCTATATGCCTGCAATGGAGCTTGGTACAGTACTGAATTTAATGCATTTTAACAGTCCTGTAGTCCAGGTGCTTGTACATTTCCAGTTAACAGGTGAAGAACTGAAATTGAGCAAATGTAAGTAGCTTTTCCTAGTGTTTCCCAGCTCATATGGGGTGGGTGAGACTGGAAGGCAGACTCAGGTTCGTCCTGTGCCAGACCCCAGGCTCTTTGTCGGGAGGCTTAGAACCTAACTAACAATGAACTCCTAGATGTGAAATAACTGGGCCAGAGATAGAGACATACACCTATGTCCAAGATTCTCTTCCCACCCCTTCCCCAAGGTGTATGAATTTATATTCCTGCTAACACGTTATTGTTCTCCTGCCATCCCTGGGTCTTGTCTAGCTCTTAGATATCTGCCAGTCCCGCCGGGAGGGTTTTTGCCTTGATTTCCTTTCCTCCTTTCATTTTCACTGAGATCAGCACTATTCCTCACGTTGAGTGACCAGCTGGATTTTTTTTTTTTTCTCAAGGCCCAGTTTTTGGACAAGGCCTCTTGCCTTCTTGGGTGGTCCTTTGCACTAGTGTCTGTCACTTCCAGATCTCCCCCAGGGGGTTGGGGTGCAGCATTTGTAGTACCTCTGCTTCGCACTAATGCCTCGTTCTACTTCTGGGCTTTCGTTGACCTCTCAGTCTGGTCTTATGCTAGGACCATACTCTTTTAATCACTGTACAGCTTATTTTAAAAGATATAACCTTGCAGGATTTTTTTTTCTGTCAGCTAGATGCTAACTAATGGTTGCCAAGTCTAGGACATTTATAGGCCCTTTTGCCCATAGGAACAGGTAAGTCTCTTAATTAGCAGGTAATAGTGGTGTACATGGAGCTGGAGGGCTGGTAGCTACTTTTCTTCAGTGAAGGCCCTACTTCTCTTTCCAGCCCTGCCTGCAATACTTCCGTTTGCAGGGCAGACCCTTTCTTTAAAGGTAATGGGAGAGGAAGCCTTGATCTTAGTCTCCATATGAATTTGCAGTTGAGAGAAAATCTGACTCAGAGTGGCTGAGGCACAAGTGAAAATCTGTTTCACTTTATCTAACTAGAAAGTCCAAGAGTAGGTGTAACTTCAGGCAAAACTTGTTCCATGGCTCAAACAAAATCATCATTTTCTACCTCTCCATCTATCCGGTTGCCTCCATTCTTGGGCAAGCTTTTGCTTCATGGAGGCAAGGTGGCTGCCCAGTCCGGCGTGTATCCTTGAAGGTCAAGTCCAGTGGTAAAAGAGAGGCCCTCCTGCTCCCAAATTTGAACCTAACTGCCATTGGCCTAAAGACTAGTAACTATAAGAGAGAACAGTTGACTTATGCCAACCTTGCACTTGGGGAGCGCTGGCACCCACAGGAATTTGGAGAGCTGTTACAAGAAGAGGGAGTGGATGCTGGCTGGCCAGGAACACCAGTGGATGCCCACTATACCCACACTGGTGGAATGGGCCTTCATGATGTTTTATTTTCACGATGTAAAGCTCAGAAAGGGCACCGTTTGTAGAGAATAGGGCTTACCCTGATCTGGTTACTTGAGGACAAGGGAATCCCCCTTTCAAGTAATTCTGTGGACTGTTTGGAGAGCCCGGGGACATTAAGGTCAGCAGTGACCTTTGGCACAGGTTAGTGGGATTCTCATCCTTTTAATGAGCTTGCCATTTTAGTATTAAGCCAGATGATTCCTTAGCACACGTCTAAATCACATATGGACCAAAGAAAAAATACCAAGTAGAAGTTTTAAATACTTTAAATGAGAATGAGAATACACTCTATCAAAATTTGTCGGATGCAGAAGCAGTGCTTTGAGGGAAAGTTGTGTCATTGGAGACAGATATCAGGAAAAAAAACCAGACTAAATCAATAATCTAAGTTTCTAACATAGGAAACTAGAAAAAGAAGAGCAACTTAAATCTAAAGTAAGCAGAAGAAAATAAATAAGAATTAAAGCAAAAGTCAATGTCATTGAAAATAGGAAATGAGTGGAGAAAAATCGGTGAAACCAGAAGCTGGTTCTTTGAACAGATCAATGAAATTGATAAGCCCCTAGCTAGGCTAACTGAGCTAAAAAGAAGACACAACTTAGTAACATTAGAAAGGAAAGAGAGGATATCCCCACAGATCCCATGGACACTAAAGGAGAGTAAAAGAATACTGTGAACAGCCCTGTGCCCACACACTTGATAACCTAGATGAAATGGTTCAATTCCTTGAAAGTTACAATTTGCTAAAACTCATACAAGGAGAAGTAGACCATCTGAACAGGCCTATATCTATTAAAGAAATTGAATCACTGAATAACCTTTCAAAACAGAAAGCACCAGGCCCATATGGGCTCACTGGTGGATTCTACCAAACAGTGAAGGAAAAATTATATCAGTCTTTTATAATCTCTTAATCTCTCCTAGAATATAGTTCCGAACTCATTCTGAGTCCATCAGTATCCTAGTACCCCAAACAGACAGACTTTACTAGAAAAGAGAATTACAGACCAGTATCACTCACGGACATAGATGCAAAAATCCTCAACCAAGTATTGGCACACCAACTCTAACCAAGTGTATAAAAAATAATAATAATGCACCATGATCCAGCGGGAATTATCCCAGGAGTGCAAGGCAGCTTCAACATTTGAAAATCAGTGTAATCCATCTCATCAACAGGCTTAAGAAAATAAATGTATATGTAAGTACACACACACGGTCTTTAGACTGTCATAAGAAATAAAAAAGGTTTTTGTAGCAGTCCTGGAAATCCCATTCTCATCCATGGGGCCACAGTACAGGCTTTAAGGGCACTAGCGCCTGGAACTGGGGACACCCCAGGCTCTGATGAGCTCTCTCTCTTAGGGGGTTCAGGGACCTGCTCCTCAGTCCTCTTCTACCTGTGGCTCCAAATACCTCTTTACAAGACAGGCTCCTCTGCTCTCCCTCCAGCTCCCTCTTAGCTTCAGCTAGCCCTTGAAGTCCAGTTAGGCCCCAGCGACCTCCTGGCCTCCTCCTGGTGGCTTCTGCTTCTGTGACCACTTCCCTTACAGTATAATTCCAGTCCTGAGGACTCTGAAGGGCTTAGCTGGGCCAAGTAGGTTAAAGGTCACCAGAAAGTGGTGACGTGCTGGCCCAGTCAACTGTGGCCATTGATGTGGGCCCGGGTGGAGCATGTGGGCCAGCAGCACCAGAAGAGCACGGATCTTCAGTTACCGAGTTCCCCAGGTATCGGCAATCACCGAATACTGCTTTTCCCACTTCAGCCTGAAAGTGCCAGGGTTGTTTTCAGAGGAGAGTGTGCCCCAACAGTGGAGAACAGTGTAGGACATCTGCAGCTAATTCAGAAGATTGCAGGTCATTTTAGGAGAGGTCATTCTAGCCAGGAAAATCAGGGAGATAAATACATTTTTGATGCTAATTACTCTTAATGCTTTTCTTCCAAAATTGCCACAGACTTAAATACTGAAAAACCTCCAAGATCTGTTCTCTGTTTCATGGCAGGTGCAGCGTGTCTAAAAGTGTCTGTATCTGGTACACTTGGGCTTTCATTAGTGGAGGTTGCCTTAGGATTTACTAGAAGTGATCCTGGAAAGCTTGAAAAATGGCTCCTGTCGGTGGAGTTGGGAAGGATGGTGAGAATGGTGAGGACCATGGTTAGGCAAAAGAAAAGTGGACCTCAGAAAACGCAAACCACGTGTCTCTGCTGTATAAACAGAAGTGCAGGCTGCCAGGGAGCTTCAGGGGAAATACCTGGCTTGGTAGATGCAGAGCCCTAGGGAGAGGATAGCAAGGGCAGAGGCTCGTGGCCACTGCAGACTTCAGTGAGAGCCCGTCCAAACTTTAATCGGGGTCGGCACTCCCCTAAAGAAAGTTCATGGACCTAGAGCATGACCTGTAGGGCGGGCTTACTCACACACAAAAGTGTAATTGATTCCTCATTCCTCTCAGACCTAAAAACAACACTCGTGTTTGTTTTTAATAATAAAATTACTTCAGTTCAGAAAATGGTGTAGACTTACAGTGTGTCTGATAAGGAGCTCGGGTTGTTCTGCTAATGACCCAGTAGAGGAGAAACAATCCAAGAGAAACATTTTCAAGAGAATTTGTGTGTGTGGAGGGGTAGGGGAAGGAAGGATTGGTTAGCTGAAATCAGAAGGATTCCAAGTAATGGCCGTTCAATTTAATACTAATTAAATTAGCATTCCACAGGGACGGTATTCTGGAAATTTTGCTGGTGCATTCACTACCGCAGCCCAGACTCAAGGCCATTTGGTGGGAAATGGCTTCTTTGCTTTGTTTTGGTCATGTTAAAAGTTAACCCCAAATCAATTCCTTTTTCAAGAACTAAAACATCACTGGTCTCTATTCTACCCCAGAGATCTGCAGACTTTCTATAAAAGGGCCAAATACTAAATATTTAGCATGAAATAGACATATCCATAAACAAAGGAGCATTTTGTGTCCTAATAAAATTTTATTTATATACACTGGAATTGGATTTTATATAAATCACTTTATGTAATTTTCACATGTCATGAAATATATTAGCCTTCTTTTGACTTTTTTCTATCAAAGACTTAAAAATGTAAGTCATTCTCACCTCTGGGGCAGTATAGCTTGGCCAACCTCTGCGGAGTTCTTACTTCCGCTTACTCTGTCTTTTGGGAGAGAATATTCCTGCACTTTGCATATGAGAGGGGGTCAAAGTATGTGTAGTGTGTCCTCTGCTCCTCCAGCCTCCCCTCTGGGGGATGGAGAGCTTGGATTGTTCAGGACTTGGCCCCCAGCACCACCGCGACCCTGCTGGGAGGGCAGCTGGCCTCGTAGACACTGAAAAACCTGTGGACTCATCCTGCACCAGGACAGTTCCAAGCGGCGCTCAACATAGAGGCACCTGAGATGCACACAAGGGCAGAAACTCAAGAGTGAGGCTGTGGAGCTTCGGTCCAGGTGTCCCTGGAAGAGCTGTGTGCTTCTTGGCAAATAATAGATATTTCATTCAAAGGCCTGGGTGTCTCTGGTGCTTCCTTTCCCCCGCACTCTAGAGGAGCAGGCGAAAGGCTTCTGCACAATGTAAGCACATGGTTGTGTTTAGTACATTATTTAGGGAAATTACAAAAGTTGCAAAAGCATCCAGTTTTCCTCAAACGACCTCCGTAACGTGTGGCAATGAAACAAAGACAGATATGCATTGTGTTTGGCTAAATCAGTTTAATAGGAATCATTCTTATTAGGATGCCCTCCCAAAGTCCTTCGTAAATATGAAGCTTTAAATATTTGTCCCATTTTGTAATTAGTCTAGATTTAGCGGTGGCTCTTCCTGATTTGGGAAGAAGCGTGCTTGGCTGTTGCCAGGCAACAGCTAATCACCATATTAGCTGCCAGCAAGCCGTTGGCAGTCACTGTAAATTCTTTTGTCTTGTTAACAAAAAAAATCAGTGTTAAAGATGCTGCAGTCTATAAAGTCTGTCCTGTTACTCAAATATATATAACTTAGGCAATAAATTCCTGCAGTAATATGACCTCGGTGTGCTGCTAAAATGTGTAAAGGATGGAGAGAACCCGTTTGCCTTGCGTGTGAGTCACACGCAGTCTGCTCACGGCAGCTCGCAGAACGGGGTGGTGATGTCATAGAGGTATTGTTCTTCTCCAGGTCCAAAAAAAAAAGAAGCTGAAGTTTTTGTGAAGTTATGGGCTGTGAAATGTCTGCAGGCTCACAGCAGAACAGTCCCAAGTGAGGACTCCAGTTCGTGAGCGGAGGGCCACCATCATTGACCTCTGTGTCCGCCTCCTAAGGGCCCGAGGGCGCTCCCAGGGCATTCGGTCAGCCCTGCTGCGGTCCGGCCTTGTCCCTCTCCACCTCCCGCTCAGCCAAGCTCAGTGCAAGGTTTCTAGGACACCTCATGAAACTCATTTTCACCTCATAAGCAAACATGATGTGTGAGTCATCCTTTTGGACGCATAGAATTAAGAAGTAAGAACAATCGCTGTTTTTTTTTCAGTCCGTCCATTTTTTTAAAATATGAAACTACCCTGTATCCCAGACCTGACCCCAGACCATGGTCAGCACCCGCAGTTACGTGTCTGCAGAGGGCATTGCTGACTGTCTGTTAGGGGTCACGCCCTTCACCAGGCACTCTGGCACACATTTTGTCACCTCACCCTCGGAGGCAGAGAGACACAGCAGGTGTCTTGGGCCCGAAGGGGAGGAGCTGGAACGGAAGTTCCAGGTTCTTGTCTTTCAAGCCCGCGCTCTGCTGCTCCCTCCGTTTAGGTCTGGTATTCAGAAGACATCCACAGAGGCCCGTTTTGCCCAGCAAACCAGTGGAAGGCATCAAGGGAACGGCCGAGATGTTGAATGCATTTTATTCTTCGTTGCCTCCATTTCTAAAAACAGCTCTTACACGGCTTTTCACGAGTTAAAAAAGAGCACTCCGTGTTTCGAAGTCCACTTTTCTCTGTTACCATTTTCTCTGCCCTTCCGCTGCCCCTGACTCCAGCAGAGCGGAAGCCCCTCTCCCCTGCCTTCCCCACAGCTGTGCTCGCTGTCTGGCAGGCTCCCCGTCAAGCGGGACAGTTTGGGTTTTTTCCTGCCAGCCTCACTGTTCCTCCCGGGGCTCCAGCTCAGCAGAGACTATTGTCACCAGAGGCTGCAAAACCATTTCTGCCCCTTTGCAGTGTTCTCCTCCCCCCGCCCCTTGTTTTTTTTTTTTACTATGAGCTGAACTTTAGCATCATGTAAACACGTTGGAGTGTGTTAACAGCTGCCTCTCTTCAAGTTGAACAGGCTCGGAACTAAAAGGGGAACTGCTTTCAGGTTCTGCTCAAGTTTGCATGTGACAGCATCAAAGCTATTTTTAGTGGCGTGATCACCGGCAAGAAGCTGAAAACTGTCGCTTTCAACTATAAACAGCGGAAAGAAAGGATCATTTATGCACTGCTGCAGCTCTTGAGTCCATTTATACGGGAGACAAAGGGGTGTGTAAATCTCTTCTTCAAAGTCACGCAGGCATCTCGTGCCTGTGCAGAGCCCCACCGGCTCTGCAGAGAGGAGTAATGTTAATTTAGCGCTTGGGTGCCCGGGCTCCGAGTTAGCTCGATGCACTGATAACGGTGCGTCACAGGGCTGTCCTTTGGGTGTCCATTCTGAAAAGAAGGGAACATGTAGGTGCTCAGAAACATCCAGGAAACTTTTATTTCCTGTAGGTCACAGGACTCGGGAGACAACAGGAAATGAGAGGTGGGTTATATAAACGCCGCGGCGCCGTGCAAACGGCATGAGTCACTAGAGCTGCAGGACCCTCGTGACTCCCCTTTTCAGAATTAAGTGTTCTTAGCTGCAAAATGAGGATCCAGATACCAGCAGGTATCTACTTTATAAGACGAGGGTTTTTTCCCCCCAGCAGACGTTTATGGAACTCCTGTTCTGAGCCAGCCCCTGAGAACTTCAATAAGACAGCCGAGGTCCTCAAGGGGCACACGGTAGCCCCCTAATCAGTGTGTTACATGTAAATACAGTCAGTGTGATGCATATAAAGGAACGGCTGGACCTGGTCTGGCCATGGAGAGAGGTGGGAAGAAGACAAAAGGCAGAATTTTAAGAAATGCTTGAGAGTTTGCAAAGAGGAGAATAGAGGGAGGAGGCATGGTTGAGACTGGGGCAGCTGAGTGAGTGAAGACCGAAGGAAGCGGCGCTCTGCTGTGTCCGGGGGGCCCGTGAACAACTTGAGATTGCCGGAGCAAAACAAACAAAGCAGAAAACAAGGCAGGCAGTGGCAGGACATGAAGCCGGAGCCCACTGAGGTGTCGCTTAACGCTGAGGAGCTTGGAAACGCACAGGCCGCAGGGAGCCGGGGAGCGGTTTGGAACGCAGGACTGGCTGGCCGGCACAGAGCACAGCGGAGCTCGTGCAAGTCGGTGCGTGTCCCTCTGGGAAGTGGTGGCGGTTTGGTGCGAGCACTGCAAGTCGGCCCCAAGTCTGAAGTCCGTCCCTGGGGGAGGCTAAGGCCAGGACAGCAGTCTCAGCACGGGAAGGTACAGAGGTAGCGTGCTGGGACGACCTTTGCAAGCCCGATTTAACACTGAGCTCTGCAGGCGAGTGGGAAGGTGACTTGTGTGTGTCCTCCAGGAGCTCTCGGCCCACTCGGCGAGCCCCGTCCTGGAGGGGAAGTGCGTGAGCGTGCGGTCAGCGCACACGCGAAGGTGAGAGGAATGACCAGACATCAGGAAGCACCCTGTGTGGGGGGGAGTCCAGCTCCCCCAAAGGTTTCAGGAGGTGAAGGTTTTCTTGGATATGCTGAAAGCTTCAATGCCTGGGAACTCTTCAGTGCCACAGAAATTCAGAGCAGGGGGACCTGCAGAACAAAAAAGGTCACGCACAGCTACGCCGTCTACACCCAGGAAGAAACACTCTAAAAAGTCACCACTCGGTTCCAAATTTTCGTGCGCCTCAGATCAATAACTGCGGCCCAGAAGTAACATTACTCCATTGCAATGACGTTCTCTCTGAATTCTAATCCCGTCAAGGAAGTTTAGCAGCATCAATGGCTTCCTTTTACTTTAAGGGGAAGAATGAATGTTTCTGTAAGTTTCCGGGAGAGGCAAACGGGTGTAAGGTTTGAGGTGTGGGGGAGTCAGTTCAGGGCACGCATGCCGTGGGGAGAGCACCAGCGCACTTGAATTTCCCAACCATGTCTTCTTTGCTTTTTCTGAGCGGGGCTTGGGGTGCACATGGGGCGGTTTGAGAATAGGAGAAAGTCGCCGGTAGGCAGGGACTTGGTGCAGGTGGCGGGGAGGTGGCCAGGGATGGTGTGGAGGGGAGGGGTGGCGGGTGGAGGGGAGGGCCAGCTCTTTATGCTCACTCAGAAGCGTCAGCCCGAAGACGTGGTTGAGGTGCCAATGCCAGTCGCAATATTTGTTGCCTTGGCAGACGTAAGTGATTACTTTTTGGAAATGGAAAATTGCTTTTTTGACACTTCAAAGCCAACCATAAATAGATCCAGTAAACCGCAGGGAAAACGTCTCATAAAGAAATGAAGTCCTGTGTTGTTCTGTACAGCCTCAGCCTGGGTTTGGTACCCTCGGTGTACCATCCAGACGGTGGAGCCTGGCTCTGAATCATCGTATTTCCAAAATCAGCACTTATTTCTCTCACCTTTGTGCTGGGGTGAGGGATGGGGCTTGACTCTCAAAAAGAGGGAATGAATAATCAAGGCAAGTCACAGGTTTCCCACAGACAGGTCATTTTCCTGTCTGTGACTGGTTGTTAGCTTGCAGGATGTCCCAGTATTAAACTCGTCAGAACGTGGATTAAATGTTTACATCTCTTGATCTCTGGCAGCCTGGAAGATAAACAGGTTGTAGTAACTATTGTCTGCATTGCTGAGACTTTCTTCTGAAAGTCCTGTTCGTTCAACAACATAGGAAGAGCTAATGTTCTGTGCATTACCTGTATTGGGCAGTGTGTGGCTGTCGGTTGCAGCTCCAAACTGTGTCGTCTTGGGGTACAATGAGGAACGTGGCGGCCTCCCTGCTTCTTGGTGATGGGAGATGGCCCAAGGATTTATGAAACCTGCCAATGGGATCAAGGCAAAATGGTATTTTCACTCCAGAGGTTTCCTCCTGAAGCTGTAGATTTTTAGATGAAGCTTTCCCCCTGTTACTTATCTCCCGTGACAGTGGCGCTGTCTGAAGTCCCCAACAGGTCCCACATGTTAAACGGAAGCTCTTTTCCACCATTTTCAAGATCTCCGCAAAACCACTGCCAAGGGAAGGAGAGCAAGAAGAGCTAGGGCCCCTCCACCCCAGCATGGCCAAAGGGGAAGGCCTAAGCGCTGTCCCTGTGCCACCTTTGGCCACTCTGTGTCAGGCACCCGCCGTCCTGAGAGGAGCTGCTCCCTGAAGGGACTTTGGTGCCTATATTTGCTAGGCGGTGACACTGAGACAGAAATTCTATGGCAAAGGGTCTCATCTCTGGGACTGTACCTAAGAGTATGTTGAGGGGCTGCTCAATGGGCCGTGATGACGGCCAGAGTTCATTGAGCGCTTACTGGGTACGGGGCCCTGTGCTGAGCACCCAATGACGGCACAGTGACTGAGTGACCCGAGGAGAGTGGTCTCACAGCTGTGTGCACAGCCCTGTGTCCATTATTCAGTCTGTTTGCCCATCTGTCCCCTGTCCCCTTGGAGGACAGGGTAGTTTCTTCACTGCCATGTCCCTGCAGCTTGTCCAGGGAATGGGTGAGGAGAGAAGAGAAGGTGGGCAAACTCCGCTCTGTTTCCAGAGCCTTGGAAGGGGTTTGGCCAGCTCTACAGAAATGCCTGTTCGTTTGTGTCCTTATCTATTATCCACTTTAATATTGCAGTAAAACACACAGAGCGTGCCTCTGTCACCCCAGCCACTTTACGTGCACGGTTCGCCATGGCATTGAGCACCGTACACCGTTGTGTGGCACCAGTGCCATCTCCAGAGCCTCTTGCGTCTTGCACAGCTGAGACTGCTGTGGCCATGAAGCAACTCCCCACTTCCCCCTCTCCCAGCCCCTGGTTCTACTTTCTGTCTGTCATGGACTTGCCTGCTCCAGGTCCCTCACAGAAGTGTGAAGATGCAGCCTGTGTCTTTTTGTGCCTGGCTTATTTCACTAAGCGTAATGCTCCCGGCGTTTGCCCGTATTGTCCCAGGTGTCGGAATTTCCTTCTTCTTCTGTGCCTAACAGAAGAAGGAAGTGAATGACATTCCACTGTGTGGACATGGTGTTGTGGGCGGTTAGACAGGAGCAGAGCAGGCCAGGTCAGTAGGGCAGAAAGCCCCCAGGTGCCTAGTAACAGGCAAAACTGGGAAAACAAGTACTGTAAGGTGGGGCCTCTCCCCCAGGGTGACCTTTCCTCCCCTAGCACATCACTGGTCATGTGGTTTGGACCTTCCCAGTCCTGGCTAGTTGCTAGTCTGGTGGTAGGCCCCTTCAGAAGAGGAACAAGGGGGCCTGAGAATAGCCTCAGGCGACTTACCACCGACAAGACTTAAGCACTAAGCCCGCAGCCCAGAAACCTTTGCTATCTTTCTCCTTAACTCCAAGGAACCTTCTCTTGCCTCTGTAACTCATTTCCTGGGGCCATGCAGCCCAGCTGGCTTACTTCAACCACTGTGACTTTCTAAATGAACTTCTGCTTGTATTTGAGTTCTTGGCTCTGAATTCTTTCTTAGCCAAACTCAAGGACAGAGGTCCAACTTCACCTGTAACATCTGGTGCGGATCGCCATTGAGGTGGACCACATATTCTTTGTCCGTCCGTCCATCCCTCCATCGAAGGACCGACTCCTGGTGGCTTCCACTTTCGCCTCTTGTGAATCATGCTGTGGTGGAATGGGTGTACACTCTCCTCTTCGAGTTCTTGCTTTCAGTTCTTTTGCGTGTATACCCAGAAGAGGAACTCCTGGATCATACGGTAATTCTATGTATATAATTTTTTGAGGAACTACCGCACCATTCTGCATTGCGACAGCACCATTTTAAGGCGATGTCTCCGTGACTGAACTCTTCGTATATGAGTCTTTCCTCTGTGAGCTTTACAAATACTGTTCTCCCTTCTGCTCCAGTTATGTCCTTGGAACCAGATGGGTCCAAGTCTGGCCCTAGGGCCTTGAGTCGGCTGGGTGGGCCGCACTCCCCGGTCAGCCCAGATTCCTGAGCCATCTCCTGCTCTCTCCCAGCCACCTTTGGACAAGTTAACTTGATCCCACTGGCCCCCGGGCAGGTGTTCTCTGGGACGCCCCAGGCTGCTCCAGAGATTCCCCTAGAGCCAAACTGGCCCTAGACTTGGAGCTCTTGGAACAGCTGCTCAGCTTTCCGTTGATTCCACCATTTTAATTGTGATTAGTGGGTTCATTTGCATCTAAAAGGAGCAGTTTTCTTATCAGCACCATTGAGTTGGGGACCAGTGTGCTCCATTTATATAGAGTGGCCCATTTTAATCGGACCCATTAGGCAGTAAAAGTAAATGTGGGTGTTTTACAAATGCAAATATATCATGCAAATAATGCACTGTATGCTGAATGATGCCTTGGTTTTCATATGTAAAATTAGAAACTGTGTAGCACAAAGATAATGATAAACACCTTTGCATCTGTTCTTAAGATGTAGCGTGAGCTGTATGCGTCTAAAATGGTAGCAGAGGTTTCAGGCAGAATTTCCTCAGCGCACCCAAACATGCATTCCATATTATCAAAAACATACATGTACTTATCTAGTTATTTATATATTCCTCAGTAATCAAGAAATTGCAGAAAAGAGTAATCCAAATTACCTAACCTCTTACTTACCATCAGTGATGAGATTTATAATTTTGTTTCCTTTTTTAAAGATTTTTCCGTTTTTATCTGAGCTGATGATAATGAAGAAGAAATGTTATTATATAGTCTAGCTCCATTCTAAGAGTCTTGACTATGTCTATAAGAGATACTTTTAATCCTTAATGTTGGAAATAATCCTGTTTTAGGGTACACAGGTTTATAAAATCACTCCGTGGAAGAACAATGGCTCGCTGCTACGTGCAGTAAACTCGGCGAAGTTCTAGGAGGGAAGTCCCTTTTAGCCTCTGCCCACCTGGGTTTCCGCTCCTTGGGAAAGTGAGATGCACACCTGTGGAAAGTAAATTAAAGGTTTAAGACAGTATCAGATCAGGGAACGCCACACAGTGAGATCAATTCCCAAGTTGACTGCACAGACAGTAATTACCAGACAAATTCAGAGGTGGGGAGAGGCCCCAGGGTTGCAGGGACTGGAGAAGAGTGTCCCTGGGACCAGGGTTCTGAGTGGAAGCATTGGAGAGATAGGTTTTTAATAGGCGGAGGGAACACAGCAGTAGGACCTTTCAGGCAGAGGGGAACAGAGTTGGCTTGAACGAGCCTGGAAATATAGGTGGCACCTGTGTGTACCTGAGACCTCTGTCAGGCAGCATATTGGGGAGCCACGGAACATAATGAGAAGAATATAGGAAATTCTGAGGGCTAGAGAACCTATTGAGCTTGCCCTTGCCCTGTAAACCACTGGTTTGCACACACCTCGGTCATCAGCAAACTCTCCAAATGAAAATGTACGTGGAAACTTATGAGACGTAACACGCATGGAAAACGAAATGCTTTGTTGGCATTGGGGCAGGACCTCATCTAGACATCTGTCCCCCACCCCCACCATTGATAGCACTACAGGCTCATCCTGGGGGTTTCCTGGCAAACAGTTTGCAAAGCATGAAGATGCCCTTCTTTGAGAAGAGGACAGCTAAGATGTTAGGCAGAGTGGCCTGGGGTCAGGGAGAGATTGGAGGGCGGAGAAGCCTGTTAGGATGCTAGGGGGAGCATCTGCAAATGAACTGAATCGCCCAGCAGAGTAGAAACACAAGGGAAGGGAAAGCGCCAGAGGCCTGAGAAAGGAAGGGGTGGCAGGAGTGGGTGACAGGCAGTGGGGAGGTGGGAGAAGGGTGGTAGAGACTGCAGATTAGCCCCTCAGCAGACATCTGATTGGTGCCAGCTAAGTTCCCAGGGCTGAAGCAGGTGGTAAGAAGTCAGGAAAAGAAAGACAGGTGTCTTGGTGTTGCAGGGAGTGATCAGACCACAGGGAAAGGGCGACAGCCACGGACATGTTGTGGGTTCAGTTGTGCCCCCAGAATTTATAGGTTGATGTCCTGCTGCCCAGTCCCTTAGAATATGACCTTATTTGGAAATAAGGTCATTGCAGATGTAATTAGCTCAAAATGAGGTTAGGCTGTGGTAGGGTGGCCCCCTAAGCCAGTATAAAAAGGGGAAATTTGGAGATGACCTTGAAGGCAGAGATTGGGGTAATGTACATATTAGCCACGGAATGCCAAAGATGGCCACCAGAAGGAACTAGGAGAGAGGCCTGGAACCGATCCCCCCTTACAGCCATGGAAGGAGACCAAATTTGATCTTGGACTTTGAGCCTCCGGAGCTATGAGACAAGAAATTTCTGTTGTTTAAGTCACTTATCTGTGCTCCTTGAGACACTTGAGAAATCCAGGGTCGTGTGGAACGTGCCCGTGGAGGACCAGCAGGGGAGGCAGCAGTGGGGACCTGGACCCCTCATTTGAGGGGATGGGGGGGGGATGGGGGTGGCAGCCAAGTGCTGTGTCAGGATGCGGCCAGAGAGACCTTAGCTGGGGACGCAGAATCAGAAGAGCTAGGGTTCCCGAGAGTCCAGGAACTCCCCTGGGAAAGGAGTATTGAGTAGGAAAGAAGGGACTAAAACTCTAGAAATGCCCCTAATTAGGGGGTTGAAGCTGGACAGAGAGCTAGCTAGCTGCATGTTTAGAACAGAGTAGGACGAGGAGAACCAGTCTCGAAGGGTATTTTGAGGCTAAAATAGGAAAGGACTTTAAAGAGATAATGTCAAAAGTTAGAATTTGTGTAATCAGAAAATAAAAGCACGCTTTTCACATGAGCCCACAGCCCGGGAAGAAGGGGGCTACTCTCGTGCCATCAAGGACCCTTGGCCCTGACCGGCCTCTGGTGACCCCAGTGTCAGAGGATTGCAGCCAGGCCAGGGAGGTGGTGACGTGAGGTAGTGGAGGTCAGGCCCTCAGTGCCTGGCTCGTGGGCTTTCTAAGTGCACGGCCGAGTTACGGGAGCCCAGAGGAGGGTGGGACTCTAGCACACACTTCATGATGGGTAAGGCAAGATGCTCTTAGTCGTCAGAAGGGGCAGGCGAGTGGAGACGGGGTGGCAGCAGAGGGAGGCATGGTTCCAGAGGAAAAGCGGGTAGTCACAGAGTCACTTTGGTGAAGAAGGAAGTGCAAATGCAGGTAGAAATAATGAGGGTGGACGACCTATGGGGAATGGTTTTGGCTTTAGAAGCAGGGGAGTGTGACATTGGTTGAGGAGGGGTGGAAGGGCTGTGGGACTTGGTGAGCGGGAGAAGTTTGGGGCCAGCATCGTTGGGTTACCGATCACCATGTCAGCGGTTCTCACTCCGGGGAAGTTTTATCTCCAGAACATATGGAAGTATCTGGAGGCATTTTTGGTTGCTCCAACTGGGGAGGGGTTTCTGCTGAATTCTAGTGGGGAGAGGCCAGGGCAGCTGCTGGACGCCCTGTGATACACAGGACGGCCCCCATGACAAAGAATTGTTCGGCCCCAGTTAGGAAACCCTATCGCCTTTGGTCAGCGGTTCTCAAACATGTCTGAGGAGGAAACCTTGACCTCATAGTGTGCTTTGTGGGATGTTATGCAGCATTGATGTCTTTAAAGAACATGGTAGCTGTTACTCCAGAGCAGCCGCCTCGCTCAGGTTCTCACGGCCGTGCCAGCCCTCAGCATAGCCATGGCCTTGGCTGTGGTGGGCACACAAGAACGGTGTCAGGTTGATCCCGTGGGAGTCAGGGTGAGTCTCCAGCTTTAATATCTGGCTGAGGTAACAAAGTGATTCCTTTCCTTGTCATCATCCACGTTTTGCCCTCAGTTGTGGTGTTTGTGGTGCCGAAGGGCTGTTGTCTGCTTGCTCCAGCAATGCCTCCCCAACCGTTGTCAGCCTGTGACTGTGACCCTGTGACCCTAAGCAAGGTCACTGGGGTCAGGCTTGCCAGCTTGGAGCCACGCAGGGTTCTATGTGGCATTCCCTTTTCTGTAAGTCTTGATCAGGTAGTGTCTGTGAAGCTGCTTCTTCCTGCCTGCTGATATTTAGAAACTAGTCAGTGCTACTCTGGCCTGAGGACCATTTGCAATGAGATGATCTCAGAGCATCCTTGAAGAAAAGAGGAAGGTGGGGGTGCAGTCGCCTCATCCGTCACAAAGAAAAGAGCCAAACCGGAGAGTCCACAGGGTGTAGGAGGAAGTACTTCTCTGAACTGCAGTTTCCCTGTCGTCGAGACTACCTCTGGTTCCCCGCAGTTTGCAGAGGGTCCTCTATGTGCATCAGCCCATTTCAGCACCACACATAGATGCCCTTGTGGCCCCCAGTTTGCAGCATGGAAATCAGACTCTGGCACACTGGACGATTTCCGGCCTGCGTTTTGCACAGACAGATTCCCTAAATCCAAATCTTTGGCTGTCCCGGCCACACTTTGGATGGGACTGGGTAGCCCCTGAGATTTCTTTGAATGTCAACACACTCCAGTTTTATTATTTAGAAAGTTTTTTAAAAAGTCCCTGCAAACTCTGAACTCTCAGCTGTGCTCTGTAGTGATGCTCTTCACCTTATGAGCGATATTTTGAGAAACTGGAGAACCTCACACGTCTCTCTGTCAGACCAAGCTGATTCCTAAATTCCAGACTTCTGCGACTGGCGTTCTTCACGCCGGCGGTCTGGGTCCGTGTGCGGCGTAGGTCATATTTGTGTTTCTGTTATTTCCTAGTGATTGATCCGCAGTTAGAATTAAAGCAACAGAGTTCCGAGTATTTTTTCTTTTTCAGGTATGCCCCTTCGTTGCAACTGCTTTGGGAAGATGTAGTCTAATGGTAGATGTCTCGCGTCCAAAGGGATCGCCTTCACACACTGTTTCCAGTGTTAATGACAGGAATCTGCTCAGTTACCTAAAGCGAGGTGAGCAGGCTCGGCCTCTGTAAGAACTAGATGAGGACAGGCCAGTCCCTTCTCACGGTCGGTGTGTGCATCCTGCATCTCCGTGTGCAGGGGACCGCTCTGGCAGACGCCAGCCGCTGGGGCCATTCAGATGCTCAGCGTGTAGGTTCCTTCTTCGCTGCCCCAAACTCTTTAGAGTTTGATTTTCTTCTTTCAGAGTCTGTTCTGTATTAATTCTCTCTCTTGTTTAACATTTAAAAAGTGTTTCATTGTGGGAAACACAGAAAAACATAACATAAAAAACGTAACATAAAATACAGCGTCTGCAGCATTTCACAGCTAACCTTAACTGCTGTATGGCTCATAGTGTTAATATTGGGCTGGCTAAACAGTCTGTTATGTTTTTTTCCCTGAAATAAGAGATACACTTTTCATTTTCACCAATAACTTTATTGATTTGGATGTTTTGAGTATGTCGGCTATCTCTGGCTATTGGCTTCTAGTGGGTAGAGGCCAGGGGTGCTGCTAAACACCTTCCCATGCATAAGACAACCCCACAGCAAAGAATTATTTGGCCAAAATGTCAGTAGTACCAAGAAACTCCACAAACCACTTTTGACACGTTTGATCAGTCACAGCACCTTCTGCATACACTGCACAGATCTGTTTTTGCATTTCAGTTGCGTGTTTACCTTTCTTGAAATAATGAAGCACAATACACCAAAAATATCGTGTATCTTCTTCCGTCTTCAATATTAAAATGGCCATACAGAAGTTCGCCAGTTTTGATAAGTTTTTTTTAAATGCACACTGATAGGACAGCTGTCACCAAACAGTCTAACAAAACCATTTCAAATGCAGTCAAAGACAGCGAAGCGCTCCTGGAGCCATTGTACGGAAAAAAGCAAATGGACCTTTTGGCTAGCCCCGTACGGTCCCATAGCTGTGCATCCAGTCTCTGCGACTCCTGCTGTCCCTGCAAAACAGAAGCTCTGGTCCCATTGAACAGTAACTCCCCAACCCCCTCCCTCCAGCCCCTGGAAACCACCGTTCTGCTTTCTGTGTCTGCAGCTCCAACTCCTCCAGGGAATCTCATGGAAGTGGAATCATAGAGTATTTGTCCTTTTGTGCCGGGCATATTTTACTTAGCATAGTGTCCTTAGGGTTCATCCATGTTGCTGTGTCTTGTTCTTTCTTTAGATACACCAGTTCACACTGGGCAGCGGGTTTCTTAGAAAAAAAAACACTTTTCTTAATTTGCTTTTCGTTAGCCTTACAGAACATCCAGGCTGGTGAGTGCAAGTGTGGGTGGTGCCAGCACCCCCCAGGGTCTTGGTTACAATCCAGCTGGTCTCATGACGACGAAAGCTCGTGGGTGTAGAGAAGACAGCACAGGACAGGTCACACTGTTATGCCCAGAGCCACCTTAGGACTCTGCAGCCTGTTGACTCACGGTGTCCCCCTGGGAGTTCGAAGTGATGCAGCTGAGCGTGTGAGGCGCGGGGAGTGAGGGAGGAATATGAGTCTCTGGCTGGGGCTGGGCACGCTGTTCCGGACGGTATCACTCATCTCCCGGGATTTGCTGGCTCAGCTCTGGTCTTAATGATCAGCAGGGTCGATGTCCTCAAATGCCAGTTCTCAAGCTGCCTCTCTGTGAGGCAAGGCCCTGTGAACCTGTTGGTGGGCTTCCTTTGTCACAAGGCAGGTTAGGCTTACAGTTGCTGGAGGTCATGGAATTTTATGAGAGTGTTATTGAAATGAGACATTTGTGGCACCGGTGCTGTGTTGTTCTGCTAAGAGGCACCCACATGTCTGTTTCACATGTGGTTATTGCCCTGGTTGCTTTTTCTAGCCTGGGATTCTGCCTTGCAGAGGTTCCTGGTGAACTGCCATCCACGGCCTTCTTCTTCCATGGAGAAGGGTAGCCAGGAGATTAGTGCGAGGAGGCTGGAAGAGGAGAGATGGAGTTGGGCCGTTGATGTGTGTGTTGGGCCAGTGCGCTGGCCCTAGAAGCCCTGGTCTGGCCTTGGGCTGGTCAGTAAATGACTTGGGTGAGTCTCTTCACCTCTCAGAGCCCCCATCTCCTCGTGTATAGAATGGGGACAATGGATCCTCCCCTGCCTACCCACCCACCGGATTGGAGGGGTCCATGGGAAAGTGCTGACTGCTGTCCTCTGTAAATGAGAATTTGCTATCCCATCTTCAAGCAATGTGAGCACCACTGTATGGTGATGAAACCCACCTTGGTAGATTGAAGGGGGTCCTGGTGGCCATTTCTCATGGCAGTGACCATTTGCAAGTCCACCAGCATTTAAGTGACCAAGTGTGGAGTCTCCTACCCTCCTCTCCTCATGATTTGCTGCATGAGTGGGTAGTTTCTAGGGTGACCTCAGGTTCCCCCACAGCAACCTTGATCACAGCATCTTCTCTGGACGACATGCTTTAAACTAACTTCATATAATGTGTTGAAGCCAACTTTGAGCTTTAAAGTACAGTGAGCCTGGAATATCTCCACACTGCGGGGAGGAGGAATCAGTTTGTATCCTCTCCAACCTGCAGCCACTAGGACCATAACCGTTGACCTGTCTGTAGGCATCTTTTTCCCCTCTCTTTAGATAGAATCATAGGAAGTTGGAGCTAGATAAGTATGTCAGTAAGTTCCTAGAGGCCATAAAATAGGGCTTTTAATCCCCTCTCCCTCACCTCCTGTACCTTTAACAATAAGCACAGTGCTCAATAAACACTTAATATATCCTTGAATCTATTAATAGTTAGACAATGCCATTTTGAGGGACCCTCCAAAAAAAAAAATGAGTGTAGAATAAGGGGCCAGTGAGCTCAAAAGCTTTGTAATTAGCACAACAGGAATCGGCTTAGCTGGAGTCAGAAAGAGACCACGGGTGAATTCAGCAGTCACAGTGGGAGCCAGGGAAGAGCAGGTGGGTGGCCGGCCAGCATCTCTCTCCCTGACTAGAGCGTAGGTCACATAGACCAGCGCCGCAGGGTATCCGAAATAGTGATCGGTGATGTTCGCTGCATTAAAAGGCTGTTGTCGGGATCTTCAACGTGATTTCTATCACATAGAGAATTTTCCTGATCTGAACCACTGGATTTTCCTGTCCACAGTCCTCCATTTACTCGTTTGCTGGCATCTACTCAGTTCTCAGCCAAATCAAGGCCAGGATAAAGAAGAGATTTGGATGGAAGTAAGCTGGGTATTCGGACTCCTGCAGTAATACTCAATTACTGAGTTCTCTGAAGCACCAACTCTTCTATAATGAAGTCCTCAGTTTTTAAATATCTTTAGAAATCAGGTGATTCGGTATTAACAACAGCCAGCTTGTTGTTTCCTGTTTTCCTATAAAAATAAGATGGTAAAATCCCAGGAGCTAGCTGGGGCTGTAAGAAGACAATCTCAAGCATTTTAATGCGTATTATTCTGCATGCAACTTTGAGCCTTAAAAGCCTCAGTGGAATAGGACAGGAATGAGGTGGAAGAGAAGTCAGCCTGCTGCCATCATCCTGGAGCCCTGCAGCCCCAGCCAGACCTCCTGTTGTCCGGGCAACTCCTGGCCGCTCAGAGGTCACAGCTGCCAGAGCAGAGAATCAGGGCTGCAGAAAAAACTGTCACTGAGATGCACTATTCCCGCTCACTCGGAGGACCGTGGGTCCAAAACCAAATAAAACAAAGGGTTCATTTACATCACGGTTCACAGTGTGTTTTCTAGCACATTTGACATCAGCCTGATGTTGAATAGTTCTTTTATACCGTAGCTCTTCTCTCTGCTCCTTCCCAATCACGTAACGTGTCCCTCTACCTGCTATGCTGTTTGTACCTCTGGTGGTGACATTTTGGTCACTGGCCTTTCTCCTTTTGTTAACAGTATTGCATTACCAGAGACCCTGGGTGACGGGTGAAGCATTTATTGTAGAGCCCTTCAGATTTCCTGTTCTCATTCTCCAAGCATGTTTCCAGCAGCTGAATTTACAAATGCATTCTTCAGACTTTTAATTTTTTTAATGTTGAAGGTGATTGATAATGCATTAACCAGTATCACTTTCCACGGACTATTTTGGCAAAAATAGTTTAGACTGCCTCTGGAGCTGGATGTAACATTTTTGACTAAGGGCTTTCTAGCATTAATCTAAACCAGTGCTTGATTTAGAATAACCTACTTTCCACTCCAAGGATGTTTTACTAAGACAGGCTTGGTTATAAAGTTTTTCACTGGGTATTTTAAAACTGCAAATGCTTGTCCGTAAATGCAGTAAAGTGTCTTTGTGATATATTGATCTCCCTTATTTTCTTGTCTCTCTTCTTACCAGACTGTGGGTGGTAACATTTGCAAAATGTTTTATAGGGTTTGGAGTGCCAAATTTTAAGCCAAGAAATTGAAAACAGGATACAAAACAAGAAGATAGGGGAGGGGAAATGTCGATCAAGGTCACATCTGTATATTAAGGATTTGATGGTAGAAACGCTAAGAAAGGCAAGTTTGTGTTTCTTAATAGGCAAGTGGCAGCAAGCAGTATTGGAAAACCCACCTGGTCTCAGACATGGATAGGAGATCTCTGCCACATAAGATCATAAAATTATGAACAAGTTAGCAAAAGTTCTGAGCGATGACATTGAACTATGGGAACTTGCGATTTTGTTTACCTACAAATGATTTCAGTGTCCAGAAGGGAGCAGGGTCAAGACGGTAGGTAACCAGAATACCCTCATGGACTGTTTCCGTGAAATACAAAGCCCATCCATCATGAGACAAAACGAATGGTGTCGAAGATGCACTTGCAGAGGGTATAATAAGGCATGCGGGGGATCGTGTTCTGAGGCCGTGTGGAGTGACACCTTTGGAGGAAGTACTGTTGGGACTGTGGGTGAACAGGTGCAGATGAGCTGGCTCTCATACCGCTGTCTCTTCTCTTTCAGCACATCAGGCCCACCCCTCTGGCCGGGCAGCACCTTCTTCAAGAGAAATGGAGCCCTTCTCCAAGGTAAGTCTCGAAGCACCTCTCCACCTCACCCCCTCTCAAGACTCCTCTGTGCCCTGTGGAGAAGTATGACTGTTGTGGGTCGGGTCAGTTTGCCCAGTCGTCTCTCTTTCTTCCTACACACATCTCCTGGCCGCTCTGAATTGTTCATGTGAAGCCAGGACTGTTCCTTTGGTCTGTCGTTACTGGTTATATTCTGGAAGTGTTCGGCTTACTTGGGTGAAGTAGGAATTATGTGCCCATTGGGATGCGACAGGAGCATACACTGGGCTGATAAAAACAAACCCCGTTGCGTATTTTCAGTGCTTGGGCTGATGAGGGTTGTTTTGGGTGTTTGGGCACTGTGGTCACTGTGGAAGTCCCCTGGTTCCTGGCTGGCATGTAACATCCATGTGTGCCTGGAAGGGTGACTATAGGCTTGTTCGGAGGCTCAGAGTTCAGGCACCCCTCCCTGGTTCCTACAAGCACCCTTTGCAGGGGGACATCCTTCCTGTTGTTCAGCCCATGGTCATCTGCTTGGCACATTCCATGTGCTCAAGGAATTCAAACTTTCATCTCTTGTTTCTTTTGAGATGGCCAAAGTGAAAGAAGAATAAGTGGCTAAAAATAGCAGTAAGATGCATGCTAAATTCGTTTAGAATTTACTTTGGGGTTATTGCTGTTTTGAGTATCTGCTGTGTACACAAGCTGGAATTGGCGGGCTCCTTAAGGGTCTTCCAGTTTCCTGTCCCCTCCAGCCTGTGTTGATTGGCCAGGTATCAGGGTGACACACCTGGCCAAAAGCAGGTGGATGTGGTCGTACCAGGGCTTTAGAACTGCCCTGGGCCTATGGTGGGGGGTTCCGCTGCATTTTGTTTGGTTCAGAGCCGTTGGGTTGATGTAAGCCTCTAAAGTACATGCTGAGGGATGGAGTGGATGTGAAGAGAGTAGAATTTTATAAATGTGCCTAAGAAAAGTGACACTCATCTTCCGGGTTCTGGAGTAGCTCAGACAGTTGTGAGAGCTGGCGCAGCTTTGTTGCTGATTTATCGGCCGTGCAGTCGCCGCACACTGTCGTTCTCATAGCTTGTGCAATCGGGGACTTAAGCATTTCTTTGCATTTTTGCTTGGTGCAGGGTGAAATGTAGGCAAGGAAGGTTGTTTAATTTTAATTTGAATGACCACCATAGACATCATCAATATTTAAGAAAAAAGGGAACTCCCTCCACTTTCAAAAATTCATACATAATTTTTAAAAAATCTATTGTGCTCTCCCTTCAGATGGTATACATGGAGCGCGATTACAATAAACCTTTGGCCTTCTTCAAGTGCATTTCAAAGTTATGTGCTTCTGTACTTTGCCTCTAGATCTACGTCAGTGAATATCATCTGTGTTTGGATTATTTTCAGAAAAGGGGTTTTATTAGAGCACTTTCTTGTAGGATTTTTACTCATTAAGTTCCACACTGGGTAAGATTTGCTCTAAATGTATTAGTCTTGGGTTATTTCAGGCAAAAAGCACGAGGGGAAACACTGATGAGGGGTCTGAAGCTGAGTGGTTGTGCTGTGAGAGTGTCCTATGTCGTGAGTGGGAGACCTTTCCCCTTCCCGGTCGGGTTAGCGGTTCTGATGGCTCTTGGCTTTGAGAATGAGGTAATGGGTGTCATGCTTGTGGAGCCCACATCCAGTTCATTGCCGCCCATGTGCCTCTTTGTACGTGTGAAACTCAAAAGGAGTTTGGAGAGGCTGTGGGAGTGTAGGCAGGGATTTGTTAACTTTTTATCAGTGCTATTTCATCATTTTCTGGATCTGTATATGAAGTTCTTGAGACACTTTTATCGTGACAAGATTTTTCGAACTGTGTGCATGTCCTTTCTAATCAATGTTTTGGTGTTCCTTTGGCGGGTGGTACTGGGCCACAAGCACAGCTTTTACAAAAACATACAGGTGTGTGAAGAAGGGGGTCACCCTGTCATACCAGCGGAAGGGCCAGGTCATTAAGGCGTGACCTGACTTAATGCTCACCTCTGCATCTTTACACTTGACATGTAAACAATATGCATACACACCCTCTTTTTTCCTGCAGCAAGCAGGAGGACACATTTCTAGAGATCAAACTGTAGGCAAGAACTCTGTTAATAGGTTCCAGCCACAGGGAGCGGGACTCTCTAAAGAGCCCAGTTCCTAGAAGTGGGATAGAAGATGAAACTTGGTCACTCCGGGCGACACAGGCCCGGGGACCAGCCAGCATCAGAAGCAGAACCGGCTGAAGTGGCCGCGCAGGGAGACGCTGCCAGGCGGAGCGGCTCCTCTTCGCTGAGCTCACCAGAGTGCAGGAGCCTCAAAGGAAGCAGACCTGTCACAATCTCTCCAGGAGAGACTGGTTTGTGTCAGGGGGGTTGGGGGCCTAGGGGCTGCCCCTTTCGGGGAGAGTTGACGTTTGAGTAAGGCCTTGAAAACTAGGTAGATGGGGGCTGTGGAAATGGGAAAAGGGCATTGCCAGGAGTGGACACAGCAAGAGTACGCAGGCAGGAGAGGGTCATGGGAGCCTAGCCACGGGGACCTCCTGTGGGAGGTGCGGGTAGCAAGCGCGTCCGGGGCCCTTTGGGGTAATGACATCACACACACCAGGAGATGCTTCAGCAGAATAATGGGATGTCTGAAGAGGCATAAATGGAAGTTAAAGTCTGTAATGAGTGGAGCAAAACGGCATGATGGCTACAGCGTTGTCCGGCGGTTGTTTAGTTTACACGCTGTTGAGCAGAAACGTGGTACAGCTATTTTTTCCCTAGCATAAAACCAACCGCAGGAATTAACGGGGAGTACGCGAGGCCCTGCTCGAGGGCGGACCGTGTGTTTCGGTCCTTGCAGAGTCGCTGGCAAGAGGGCCTGCTGAATCACCTTGCAGTTTTGAGGATAATGGGGTAAGATTCGGTTTGGATTACACCAGGCACGGGTAGTTAACATAATTGGCCGTTCCATCAATTCACAGCGTTTATTTTAAAGGCCGTTTAGGCTGCTAGAGACAATTTTAGAAAGCGAGCAGCTCTCGTCGGCTAGAGAGCACTTCAGCACTTGTGCGACAGAGACCTAGCAAAGTGCCACAAGGGGACAAACCCATTGTTTCAAGGGGGCCCAGGTCCAGGCCAACAGAGGAGCGTGGCTTATTCCAGGCCTTGCAGGGTTGGCCAGCTGACAGCTGTCTCCAACTGTCCCCTCTGCGTGTCTCCATGTGTCTCTGTTTTGGGTTTCATGTGTTTGAAATAACATTTTAAATTTTATTGAGTAATAATGTCTCTCATTTCCCTAATTAAAAGGGTAGAGGGCTTTATAATTTTTCCCTTTTCCAAACTCCCTAGTCCTTCTCCTCCCCGCCCCCACGGATACATCTCATTCACCCATCAAACTTAAAATTAGGTGACGTTGAACATCACCCTCGGGTGAATTATTTTAATGATCAGTGATTCCTCATTAAACACATTTCTCACCCTGGACTGACCCTTCATCTGGTCCCCGGCGGTTTCGTCCCAGAGCTGCAGATGGCATCACTGTTCTTGTTTGATTCACGCCTTCTGCTGGAAGTGGCTGCCTGCTACCCCCCGATCTGATGTGCCCCGTTAGCCTTCTCGGCCCCAGGGCCTCAGGGCTCCCCACGGAGTTTCGTTCCAGGACAGGCTGCTGCCTTTGCAGCTCTGTGCCAGCTGACCACTTGGACCCCCCACCTGTCTTTTATTTCCAGCTCTTCTCTGAGCAGGCGTTCCCCGCTCACCCACACTACCCACCGGCAAGCATTTCTTTATTACCCTTCTCTGTGCGTCAGGCACTGGAGGAGGCTGGAGTTCAGGAGGTCCCGGGCCCGCTGCCTGCACCACTTACAGCCCCCTCTGGGGTCAGAGCACACACCCCCTCTCTGTGCAAGAAGGGCTGACGCAGCCACTGTGCGGCCACCGACACTCTGCCAGCCCTCCTGGCCCTCCTGCCTCTGCCTTCCTTTTCTCTTCACCCCAGGATTGGGCCACTAATGAATATTAAATCCATTTCTATTGGATCCAGTAGTGGAATTAAAACAAATTCCATAAGACACATAACAGATTTTTATTTCCATTCACTTCTGACAACCCACTGGATGAGCTGAGGAAACGGAAGAAGACCCTCCAGGCGTGTCCAGTGCGCAGAGCAAGGCTGTGCCACTGCAGGCCCGAGAACAGGGAAAAGGAAGCTGCTCTCAAGGCTGCCGGGCGGACATCGTTCCTGAGAGTGCACAGAGAGCTTGCCACTGGGGAAATGTGCGCAAGACTGATGATGGCCGGCAGATGACTTGCTTTGCGGGGAACACAAGTTTCCCAAGTTCGAGGTTGGCTTTGTGTACTTCCTGTCCTGAGAGGACGGTGGTGTACTGCCCCCTCTGCCCTTATCCCCTGCCATAGCTCTGCCAGGCATTTTTACTGCTGAAACCCGAGCGGTCCCTCACTTTGGCTGCATTCCATGCGGGGGCAGTCTCGAGAGCAAGCACTCAGTATATCAGAAACACATTAGAGTGGAAAGTGCACTGGATTACGAGTTGGGGGAGGGACCTGGCTTCTGGTTCCAACATTGCCACTCAGTAAACTTTGTGACCTTGAGCAAGCCACATTGCATCCCAAGGCTTCATTGTCTGCCCTGGGCTTTAAGGAGTGGACCTCAGAGATGGCAGGGGCTTCCTGTGGAGTACCAGCTCTATTCCATTCTAGCAACTTCCCTAAAAGTAGGTCAGGATGGATTTTGAGGCTTAGCTCTAGCCCTGTGGAAAAGGATGCTCCTCTCAGCCAGCTGTGTCTGCAAACGCAGCCAAGGAGAGGGAGGAGGGGCGGTACAGGTGGCCGAGGATCCCGGTCCTCGAACAGGGTGATCTCAGGGGTCTCCTGGGTTATTACCAATTTGGGCAGCCTGGACACAAACCCTCTCTTGGCTTTTTGGGCAACTGGCTTAACCTCTCTGTAGGGATAATGATAATGATGCTTGTCTGTCTCAGGGGTTTTTTGTGAGGATTTGATGCATTCATATTAGTAAAGCATGTAGAACATGCCAAATTCACAGTCAGTTGTGTGAGTTGTTGTAATATTTGACAAAACTTGGTGAATCCTGGGGAAATAGGGCTAACGTCCTCTGGGCGTGGTTTCCTGGGTCCGCCAAACACTTCCCTTGTCCAATTGGCAGGGCAGACGTCTGGGGGGCCCCGAATCCTGCTGGGTGTACACGTAGATCTGAAAGGTTGTACATCTCTTCATCTCAGATGTCTCATAAATGGGACCGCTTCCTCGAGAGGTCACAGCAGGTGTGTGGGTAGTTGCGCAGAAGAGCACAGATGTTAAACCACATCAACGCGGGTCCAGCCCCTCCATCTCTGGGTGCCAGCTGTGTGATCATCTTTAAAGTGGGGCTACGGGGTGTGCCTCCCAGAATCTTTGTGGAGGTGAAAGGACAAGTGGACGTGCAAACTTCCACCCAGTCCAGTGCCTGGCAGAGGGGTCTCCCAAACTCCTCTCCACGTGACTCCCGTTCTCACCGCCAGCCCCACTGGTGTGTCTTCTCCAAGTGAACCAGGACAGCGCTGCCGGACTCTGGGGTCTGCCAGGGCCTCAGGTCTCCCGTGCCGGACGCTGCTCTCCAGAAGGGTCGCTGGATCCCAGCTCTGTGGGCTTTACCCACCCTCCCCCATGCCTTTCCTTCACATTTGGTCGCAGCCCCAGGCTCTTTGGCTTCTTTGATCTAATCTGCTTCACAAGCTGACTCTTTTGTCCATTTTGAAAATGAGGGCATCTCCCTAATGCATAAGCCTCCTGATTCTTGCCCTCAGGCATAGCAGTGCCCCCCTCCCCAAAAGTAATAATGAAAAAGAGAAAAAGAACCCTCTCTATACTTTCCCCCCAGTCCTAATTGCCTTCTGTCCTCTTTGACCTGGAAGCCCTTTGGATTTTAGGAGGGGCCCTTTCTCTTGGCATCATTTGCCTTATTGTTCTGCACGGAGGTCTTGGTGAAGAGATTTACGTAACTGTAATAACAAAGTCAGCTGGCTGGTTCTGTTTGCCATCAGGTGAGTGTGAAGGGGTGCTGTTCAGCTCTTCTAATCATCCACGTTCGAGGTGGTCCCTGAGAACGTGGTTTTGAGTTTATTTAAAAAGACATAAGGAAAAGCTATTTTTAAAGAAGCATCTGGTCGATTCTGGCCTTCACCATCTCTTGGGATTCCAGATTTGCGCCATCTGCGGGTACCCCAGCTGCCCATGTGTCTGCAGCCTGGTGTGGGACCTGACAGAGCATCAGGTGATAGCCGTCTTTTCCTGTCTGACTTTCCCTTCAGCCGCCCCCTCTACCACTGGCTGTAGTGACTGTCTTCATGAGAGTCCAGTGGTGCACCTGAGACCGCAGCAGCCCTGTAGACAGAGGCAGGATGTCAGAGGAGTTGCCAGCTCACCCGGGGACATGGCCCTGAGAGCCTCCTCTGAAAGGAGTCACTCACAATGTCTTTCCACAACGCCAGGTTTATCAAGGGAGACCGCCCCAGTAAGCCAGTAGAGTCACACACAGGTTACATGCGGGGGGGGGCTTGTGCAGTAGAAGCCAGCAGAGCCAGCCTTGAGCACAAAGTCCCAGCCACCGCGGTGACAGCTCAGGTCCAATGGAGTGGAGGTCCAGCAGGGCTCCGAGCGTGACCCGTGGTGCATCCCAGCTCGAGCACTGGGTGGTCGGAGTCCTGAGTTCTCATAGCCCACGAGGGGTGGGGGTCCCATTCAAATTGGTGTCAAGATGGAGTCCTTATCTTAGTGTCCAGACTTGGATGGTTTTGGGTGTTCCGGGCCCCTCTCAAGAGCATTCACGTTACACCCCATTACCTCAGTCTTCACAGAGCACTTGACATACTGTCATGGCCACCAGTGACTCCATACTGGATTGTCAAAAGAGTCCAAAAAATCTGCTCTGCTCTTGCTCTAGACAGCTGGGCAGGTGTGTGTGACCAGACCCTGCTGTTTCAGGGTGATGTTCAGTAGGAGGTGGAGACTGAGGCTGGAGTTTGGGATGGGGACGTTAGTGGTGGAGAGGGAGCTTTGAAAGTTACGAATCCAGAAATGACATTGAAATTACATGCGTAGATGAGAATCTTAAGGGGTATAGAATGAACAGGAAAAGGGTCCACGCTGAAGACCCAGATTTACAAGAGAAGGAGGAACGCTATGAAGGGAGGGCACAGAGTTTTAGAAGGAGGGGTGGGCAGAGACGCCAGGGGGATGGGGCTGAAGAATGGCCACCAGTGGGCTTTGATGGCTGAAAGGGCACCGGGGCCTTCTATAGGCAACCACTGATCTGCTCTCCATCTCTGTGGACCTGCCTACTCCAGACATTTCATGTAAGTGGAATCATACCAGCTGTGACCTGTTGTGTCTGGCTATATATATTCTTGACGGTACTTTTCTTTGAGCCTTATGCAGTAGCTACTGCTGCTCCCATTTTGTGGAAAAGTAAGGCCTGAGGCAGTTTTCATGCTCAAGGTTGAGCACCTGGGCGCACACTAGTCGCTGGTTCAAAATGGCATAAATATTTCTGAACAGTTTTCCACGTTAGGCGTTTAGATATTCTGAAATGTTTTGCAGACTGGGTTGGAAGAGACTCCTGTTGTAGTGTGTAAATACACTTTGTAATCAAATGACAAGACAGAAAAGTTGGAAATGAATACTTGTGTTGTCTTCATTCATTCAAGTAACTGAGGCACCTCATTTCCTTTTGTCTCCACACGTGACTTTTGTAAACAGCTAACTTGAAGACATTTTAAAGACTGGGTAGAAAAAAGAGGGAGTCCTGAAATTCGTCATGCAAAGGTTAATGTCTGTCGTGAGAGGAACCCGCCTCTTAACAGAATGAATATGGTATTTCAGTTTATCTGAATTGTATACTGTTAGGTACAGATATCATCGCACCAATTATAATTCATCAGCAGGGAGTATTTCCTTAGAGTTTAAGTTTTGAGCACTGAAAACATTTAAAAGTGTTTTACGGTCTCTGAGATTATAGGAGCTAGATTATAAAACGTGAAGATCACACAGCCTTCGGCGATGCTGTGTACTGTATTCGGAGCCTGCTTTCGTCGAAGTGCCCGATCTTAAGCACAGCCGCAGAGCCGTTCCACTGGGGGTCCTGTTTACCCCTGCGCAGGTGGAGGTGTGGAAATATTTCTATACAATTGCCAGGAGGTTTATGATGAAGAAGAATTTTTAAAAACACACTCAGAGCAAGCTGTTCACATTGCAGTTTCAGAAGTGAACTTAAAGGGATCCACCTGTAAACGGCAAGCGGTCAAGTTTGTGTTCTTGTTTGGTTCCCTCGACAACTGAAAGGTGTGGCTGAGAACTCCTGAGTAGTACGTGCCACTGTAAGTGATAGGTCAGGAGTGGATGTGTGCGTGCTTGTGTGTGCGTGTGTGTGGGGGGCCCTTGCACTCAGGCATTTGTCCCTGCTTGTTGTGAGTCTGCATGAAGAAATTTCTCCCTTCCATCCCCCTGCCCCTCTTTCTCTGGTGTCTCCATCCCACCCACCTCTCCTTCTGGCCTTTGCAAATGATGTTTGGAAGATAAAAGATGTCGGTTTTCAAGTCAGGCGTACCTGGGTTCGTTTCCTGCCTTCCTACCTAGTTGCTATCATCTTTGGAAAAGTCATGTGAAGTTTTTTGAGCTACTGTAAAATACAAAAGTACCAGTCTTGCAAGAATTGTGTAGTTGTTGTGAGGATTAGGTGATGACAATCTGTTTAGCATTTATAGCACATAGTAGGTGCTTCCAGTCCAGGTGTCATGGCATGACTGGGCGAGGACAGGATGGACCTTGGAGCTGGCCAGTCTTGGCTGCAAAGACCAACGTCTGCCTCGCACCAGCCATGTGATCTCGAGCAAGTCATCTGATCTGGTTGAGCCATTCCTTTTCAGACAAACAGGTAGTAGTACTTCATGGGGTTCTGTGGGAACAAAGATAGTGTATGTACAGGGCGGGCACAGTGCCTGGTGATGATGGAGCGTTCAGGAAGCACAATTCATTATGTTTATGATAGCATTTGTGCACTTTTTAAGGTTTTTAAAACCTTTCCACCCCCAAACAACAGGAACGTAAACAGTCCTTCCCCAGTTGACTGAAGCTGTGCCGTCAGGGATATTTAAGACTGTTCTCAGTCTCCACCACGCCTGCTGCATTAAGGCAAATACCCACGAGATACCCACGGGAGGAGCAGCATCTGAGTTCTCAGCAGCTGCTCTCACTGGCGCTTGTGAGTGACTGAGATCTGCAGAAACTGACAGAGGGAGAGAAGGTGCCCTGGGGATGGGCTGCACTGGCTTTTGATCTGCTTCTTCCTCCTCTTCGTGTCTCTGAGCTGGAATATGAACTGTTTGCAAAGATTCTAGACAGAGATGAGACGGGGGGAGAGTGAAGAGAAGAGACTTACTGGCAGTGATAATGAACTTGAGAGAATCATTTAAAGGAGCATGCGAAACTGGTCCCCCACCTCGTGGTTACCATAGCACACTGGGCTGGCCCGCCTGTGGGCACTGATTTTTTTTTTTTAATGGGGCCTTTTCAGGATGAGCTCATTGTGCATATTCAACACAAATTATAGTGAGGGCTTAGAACCACAGGTCCATGCCTGATGACATCTGCAAGCAGAGCTACTGTGTCCCAGTGTCATTTCCTACACTTGGAGCAAGACTGTGAGCACATCGGGACAAGAGGCCGGTGACATGTGGAAAGGCCAAGTCTGTGTTTGTCATTTGTGGGTAGTACTTCTCAGCCTCTGAGAGACCATTCTTTAAGTTTTGTCACAGTTGGGAATTGAAACAGGGAGTTTTCACTTTCTCACTTTAGCTGCTGCAGTGGGCCCATGTCACAGGGCTAACCTGGGCGCCAGGAGCCATCTCAGGGCATCGAGGGCACCCTGCTCCTCTGGCGGGGCCTGCTGTTTGCCTCCCTCACCCCCAGCTTCCAGCAAGTATTCCAAATGGGAGGTGCCGACTTCTTACAGGAGCTCCCTGGCCTCGGTGACCGCTTGAGGGACAGGCACATGACCCAATCCAGGCAGAGTTCCACGCCAGTACTTCTTATCTTGCGTCTGGAAGCTCTGACGGATGTGCTGGCATCAAAAGACCTCCTATGTGTGATCGAGCAGGGCACCAGACAGGGCGCCAAGGCAAGGAGGCAGGGATGAGGGGCCACCGCTGCCTTTCCCATGGTTGGATTAGAAGAGCTCATAAATCCCCCTTTTTGACTTTACTCAGCCTGATTCGTGGTGGCGGCTGGGTTGGGGGGCGGTGTTGGTATATCCAAGAATTCTGACTAATAAAGACTCTAAATGAATAGCATCAGTTAAACTAAATATATATTACTGATGATTTCTGCGTGTCAGCGAAATTCCAACCTCTCTATTGTCCTAAGAGGCCCACTTAGCGGTTTGGCTGTCACTTGAAAGAATGTAAGATGACTTGGAGAGCGTGCCAGAGGTGGTGACTTGACTTCAGCAAACAAAGGGTCCCAGGAATGATAATACCCATTCTTTCTGTCCCCCAGCTCAGCTCCGCCTCTGGTGGAAATAGGCGTGGAAAGGCTCACATTAAATTCACACGGTGACTGTAACCTCTTGTGCTACAAACATCAGCTTTGAATCTAACATTTCCCCAGTGTTTCCAGAAAACATTCTAAGCATCACTATAATTAGACCAGTCTGGATCACGTGACCACCTGGAACCGGCACTGTGACCAGAGGGGCGGATCAGTTTCCCCTGGGGGTGGAAACATCACTTGGAAGCACAGGGAGGGATTCGGAGATGGAATGTTCTCCAGATGCAAGTCAGGGTCAGTTCCCGAAGAAAGGAAAAGTAAGTGATCGTTACAACAGCACAGCCACTTAAAAAACAAAGCCACGGGTACAAAAATGTTAGGTTCCATGTGCAAGTATAGGTAGCTAGTGAGGAGGGGAAGGTCTAAGGCCAGAATGCAGATCTTCCCATTTGAGATTCTTCCAGCTTTCTTTTCGTGATAATGACTGTCATCCTTGAGTGTTCAGGACTGCCAAGGTTTCGGGGCACATGGTGGTGTTGGTCAACTTGATTTCCCAGAGGCCCAGGGACTCAGTTAATGGTGACATTCACTTTCACTGGCAGGGCTGGGATTGCCAAAGTGGACTTAACTAGAATTGCCTCATTGGTGCTAAAGCTGGAAGGGAAGATGGGACACAGCCTCCCCTTACTGAGGATTAGCCTTGAGCAACCAACCTCGGGACCTTTGTGAACTCCCCTTGGCAGCCAGAGTTGATCCCTAGAGTCCCAACTTGGAGTACAAGATACTAGGGTACTGGGTGAGTGTATTCATCAGCTGGGGCTGCCATAACAAAATACCACCGATCGGGTGGCTTAAACAACAGGACGTTTATTTCTCACAGTTCTGGAGGCTGGAAGTCCAAGTTCAAGGAGTTGGCAAGTTTGAACTCTCCCGGGTCTCTCTTCATAGCTTGCAGATGGCCGTCCTCTCACCATGTCCACACCTGGCCTTTTCTGTGTGTCTGCTTGGTTCCTCTGGTCTCTCCCCCTCCTTATAGGACACCAGTCCTACTGCATGAGAGCCCCTCCCTTATGGCCTCATTCAACCTTAAATGCCTCTTTTTTTTTTAAAATATATTTTATTGATCATGCTATTACAGTTGTCCCATCTCCTCCCCACCCCCCGCCCTGCACACCCCTTTCCCCGATACTCCCCCTCCTTAGTTCATGTCCATGGGTCATATATATAAGTTCTTTGGCTTCTACATTTCATATACTATTCTTAACCTCCCCCTGTCTATCTTCTACCTACCATTTATTCTACTTATTTCCTGTACCTTTCCCCCCTCTCTCCCCACCCACCCCCCTGACGATAACCCTCCGTGTGATCTCCATTTCTGTGATTCTGTTCCTGTTCTAGTTGTTTGCTTAGTTTGTTTTTGTTTCTGTTTTAGGTTCAGTTGTTAATAGCTGTGAGTTTGTTGTCATTTTACTGTTCCTATTTTTGATCTTCTTTTTCTTAGATAAGTCCCTTCAACATTTCATATAATAAGGGCTTGGTGATGATGAACTCCTTGAAC